>CABHPP010147096.1:44731-58601 GCA_902168425.1 Peromyscus attwateri
GAAGAAGAAGAAGAAGAAGAAGAAGAAGAAGAAGAAGAAGAAGAAGAAGAGGAGGAAGAAAAATAACAACAACAACAAAACCAACAGAGACACTCTGGCCTTCTTGAATAAGGTGGAAGGTGAGGATCAACATCTAAAGTTGTTCTTTGGCCTCCATCCTGTACTGTAGCACACTTATACACACACACACACACACACACACACACACACACACACACACACACACTCCCCTCCACACACAGAACGAAACCCTGCCTCAAATAAAGTGGAAGGCAGGCAAGTGAGAGGGCAAGCCTGATGACCTGAATTTGACCCTGTAACTCACAAGGTGGAAGGAGAGGACTGATTCCTACAAGCTGTGCTCTGTCTTCCACATGTGTGAAATGACTCACATGTGCTACCCAACAAACTAATTGTAATTTTTAAAAAACAAGGTGAAAGGTGAGAGTTTCCTTTGAGCTCCACATGAATACCATGACATGTATGTGCCACCACTCACACTCACACACACACACACACACACACACACACACACACACACACACAAAAGCCAAGCAAAAAAATTATAAAGGAGTTAGGCGGTGGTGGCACAAGCCTTTAATGCCAGTACTTGGTAGGCAGAGGCAGGTGGATCTCCCAAGTGTGAGGCCAGCCTGGTTTACAGAGTGAGTTCCAAGACAGCCAGGGCTACACAGAGAAACCCTGTCTCAAAAACAAACAAACAAACAAACAAACAAAAATTACAAAGAAAAGAATAGGAAAAGGAAAAGGCATGGCTCCAATGGCCTAAAGACCCCCAACAAGACACACTTCTAAAGTTTCCATGACCTTCCAAAAACATAAAGTTAGAGATGAAGCCTTTAACCGGTGAGCCTCTGGAGGAGGATAGATCCATACTACAGCCAGCACTGGTCTATGGTATTTTGTAACAGCAGCCTGAACCAGTTAAGACAATTTGTTCCAAAAGGGATTCTCATGCCTAAGTCTAGAGCAATGGTTCTCCACCTATGGGTCATGACTGCATAGGGTCACAGGGGTCACCTACGACCATCAGAACACAGCTATGTACATTATGACTCACAACAGAGCAAAATTACAGTTCTGAAGCAGCAGTGAAAATTATTGCCTGGTGGGGGGATGACCACAACACGAGGAACGTGTTAAAGGGTGGTAACTTGGAAGGAGAGAAAGAACCACTGCTCTAGAGGATGATAGTTGGTGGCATGGACCCAGTAGTTCAAGACTGTTGAGACCTTGGTCTCTCATATTCTCAGACTTCTCAGTGATGAGAGAGGACTGCTGTAGCTTGTTACCCAGTCTGTATCTCAGGGAGGGAGGAAAGAAAGAAGGTCAGAGGGTAAAAGGCTGGAGCCAATGAGTCTGCCCTTTATCTGAAAATAGTTTCCCTCGAAGCCCTTTTGAGGGATTTCCATTTACACATCACTGATCAGAACTAGGTCAGAGAGTTCCCATTAGAACAAGGTAGGCTGGGGAAGAAAGCTTTTAAAGTTACACATAGTTCATTCAGATGTGGTGCACCAACTTCTTGCCCCTGCCACCATGTCTGGCTTTCTTTGTTCCTTGGAACCATAAACTAAAATAAACCCTTTTCTGCTTCCAGTTGATTTTGGTCATGGTGTATTATCACAGTGACACACTATACTAACACAGTAACTAATACACATGCATTCCAGGGATTGAACTCAGGTCACCAAGATTGCACAGGATTCTACCCACTGAGACATCTCACCAGCCTGACCTTTTTATTAGTAGAGGTGTTGGATATAAAGCCAGACTTTGAAACTGTGTGTGTGACTCATGCCTGTAATTCTAGTACTTAGGAGACCAAGGCAGTAGGACAGCTGCAAGTTTAAGATCAGTCTGGGTTACAAAGTAAGTACCAGGCCAGCCAGAGCTACATAGCAAGCTTCTGTCTCCAAATAAATAAGTTTAAACAAAAAAAAAAAAATTTTGTTTTGTTTTGTTTTTTCGAGACAGGGTTTCTCTGTGTAGTTTTGGTGCCTGTCCTGGATCTCACTCTGTAGCCCAGGCTGGCCTTGAACTCACAGAGATCCACCTGCCTCTGCCTCCTGAGTGCTGGGATTACAGGCATGCGCCACCACTGCCCGGCTAAACAAAATTTTTTTATTAAAAAAATTAAAAACCATAAACCAAGGTGGGTGTGGTGGCACAGCCCTTTAATCTGAAGCACTTGAGAGGCAGGGCAGCTTCATGAGTTCGAGGCCATCCTGGGCTACAGAGTGAGCTTCAGGCCAAGTATGTAGTAAGACTCTGTGTCAAAACACCAAATAAAAAAAGAAAGAAATGAAACTAAGTAGACTGAGTAAAAAAGATGCCTTGCTAGGTGTGGACTGGCTCCATCCTGCCTGTTGAGAGTTTTCCCAGAGTCAAAAGGGCATTTGCTCTCTGTGTGTTCGACAGGCTGGAGTGGTGCGGGACTCTTCCGGCCCCTTTCCTGTGACCACAGCTTGCAGTGCTCAGCCTCCATTAGCCCAGGAACCAGTTCCTTGTGAGTCTCCAGACACCTCCTGTTGCTATTTCTCTGAAGATCCTATGTAGCCTCACCAAATTCATTGGTTTTCTTTAATCTTCCAGCATATTTAGATTTGTATCAACCAAGTCCCTCAGAAAAGGAAACAAACACCAAATAATTTAGTTGTGCTCACTTAAAAGGGAGTATCCAATTAAAAAATAATAATAAAGCCAAGTTCTAACTGAGACATGAAAAGCTCAGAGTAGAACCCAGACTCAGGCTTTGCAGCTCTCCGGGAGATGTGGAAGTGATTCTTATTCTGGAAACTCCCTGCTGGAGACTTCAGCTCTCCTCTTCAGTTTGTAAGGCTAACAGTGGACAAAGCAGCTGGCCTTTTCAGCCCTTTGCAGATGGAGACAAAGAGGGAACCCTCCTCCCAGATTTGGTCGGTTAGCTTTCCGTAGTTCATTTCGCTTCAGAAGCAAATGTTCCCTTACAAAGACAGCAACTGCTTTTATTACTTCAGATGCATTAAATGAACCCAAGGGTCCCAGAATGGAAGGCCCAGGGGACAGCTCTGTCCTCAGATGGCCAGTTGCCACTACTGGAGTCTGTTTATTAGTAAACACAGGACAGTCTTTCTTTAGCTGCCTGCAGTGAGCCTCTGCCCCCAGCTCTGCTACTCTCCTGTAGCCAGCAGACACTATTAGCAGTTCACAGCAGTGATCTGGAGGAAGAGCTTGGGAGTGCTCTCCAGAGCATGGAGCAATGGAACAATGCTTCAGTCACTGGGGTATTTTCTGGATTGTTATCTCCTCCTAAGCACAGGCTGACATATGTCCTCCATAGGAGTCTTATCACAGACTCGGTAAAGCCGAAATCTAACTGGTGTCAATTTCCCTAAACACCACTTTAACAGATGGAGATCCAGTCTTAATTCCAGTGATTTAATGTAAGTTTGTCATGTTTAACATGTAGCATTATTTTTTTTTCTTTTTTCAAGACGGGGTTTCTCTGTGTAGTTTTGGTGCCTGTCCTGGATCTTGCTCTGTAGACCAGGCTGGCCTCAAACTCAGAGATCCGCCTGCCTCTGCCTCCCAAGTGCTAAGACTAAAGGCGTGCGCCACCACCGCCCGGCATAGCATTATTCTTAGGGAAAAAAAAAATTGCCATTTACACAGAGAAAGTAGTGTTCAGATAAGAATAATATCCAGCGCTGGGCAGTGGTGGTGCATGCCTTTAATCCAGCACTCAAGAGGCAGAGGCAGGTGAATCTCTGTGAATTTGAGGCCAACCTGGTCTACAGAGTGAGTTCCAGGACAACCAGAGCTACTCAGAGAAACCCTATCTCCAAAAAAAAAAAAAAAAAAAATCAACAAATATGTTAAATATTAAATGCTAAAATTTAGGACATATTCTAAAATTTTTAATTTCAGAAAATAGAACTTGGGGGAGGTAAGTGATTAACCTATAATTACTCAAAATAAGCTCTGTCATCCAAAACTAAGCTGCATAGTAACCCTCAAAGCTGTCGTTTCTATACTTTTAAAAATTACTTTCATATATATATATATATATGTATATATATATAATTGAATGAATACTGTGAATGTAATCTATGAATACCACAAATGTGATTAATATCATGAGTGTAATTAATGAATATCATGAGTGTAATTTAATAAATAAATAAATAAATAATTTTTTTAAAAAAAGAATGTTTATATATATGATTGAAGCAGCTAATTTCAGTTTAAAATTTAAAAATTTACTTGTGCACACAATGTATCTTATTACTATTGAAACATATAAATAAATGTACCACTCAATAATAAAAAAAAATTACTTTCTATTCCAGCAACAAATTTAGTTGCTAACTGCAACAAATTTATCTTTAAAAGATTTTTTTTATTATTTTTTAATTATGTGGGGGTTGGGTGGGTATGTGCATGTGAGTACTGTGCATGTGAGTACTGGTGCCTGTGGAGACCAGAGCTGCATTAAAGGCAGTTGTGAGCTGCCTAACGTGGGTGTGGGAACCGCACTTGGGTCCTCTACAAGGTCAGCAACTGATGTTAACTGCTGAACCATCTCTCTCCCCAGCTCCACGGGTACATCCTGAGATATTTGTCAGAACTATAATGAAAGTACAGTCTATGAGCGATAAGACTGTCATTCATCCTTGGATCAATAGGTCCAATTCTCTAATGACTGTTTACCTACTTTTTTTCAGGAATGAGACTCCTGATATTTAACCAAAGCAAACCACATTCAAGAATAACTTCTACATAATATACCAAGGAATATTTTGTCTTTCCTTTCAAGAGACATGTGAATGTCTGTGAAAGACCTTACTCTGAATGTTCCACTAAAGTTGAGAGAAAGGTGGCAGAGCTGCCTGTGGCTACGCTGGGAAGGAGGGAGAACAGAGCAGGTAAAACCTGGACTTAAAAGCAATTAAGAGCATGACTGTTTAGTTTATCCAAAGACAGGCTCTGTCTTCAGGAAATCTGAGCGAGGGAAGTTATAAGCTGAATTGTGTTGGTCAGAACGGCCTATGAATGACGGCTGAGGCACTCCAACTGAAGGACTTACTGGTTTGCACACCCTCACTGTCGAGGCCTGTGTCGACACACCACTCCAGTCTACTGCAGTCTCACAGAGAGCCGGTGTCAAAAGCATAAAAAGAACTTTATTTTTGCAGGCAGAGGAGAGAGATTCCTAGTATATGGTACCAATGTACAAGAGAAAACTGTCAAAATTTCAAGAATTTTTTTGGGGGGGGAACAGCTGGAGAGATGGCCCCATGGGTAAGAGTGCCTGCTATACAAACCTGGTAACATGAGTGTGATCCTCACAATCATGTAAAAGTGGACAGTGAGCACTGACTCCACAAAATTGTCCTCTGACAAGTGCCCCCCACCATACGCACACATACATACACTAGTAAAATACACATTTTATGTGTATGAACACTTGGTCTGCATATGTATGTATACCATGTGTGTGCCTGGTGCCTTTGGAGGTCAGAAGATTGGATCTCCTGGAAATGGAGTTACTGACGGTTGTGAGCCATCTTGTGGGTGCTGGAATCTGGGTCCTCTGCAAGAGCAAGTGCTGCTCCTCTCCAGCCCTAAAATCGCTAAAATAAAAAACTTAAAGGAACTACACAAAGAAAAAGAGAAATAAAAAACTTTTTTTTTTAAATTTCAAGTTTGTAAACTGGTTAACATTGGTGTCAAATATTTACCAGCATACCACATGCCTTTGGGAAGCAGAGGCAGGTGGACTCTCCTCCCTCTCCCTCTCTCCCCCTCCTCTCACACACACACACACAATTACATTTTACCAACCAAACAGAACCATAGCAAGTATTCCTTCCTTACTCCCACATTCACTAATTGTGGTGACTGTCTTCTCTGTCAACAAACAAAGGGCCTTCAGTCACGCCCCTTTGCATAAGCTCATCCCAGATGGACTGTTAGTACACACCCACCCCACTCCAGGCCCCATTCCCCAGTATCCAGCTACTTCCTATCTACTGGTGACTTTGCATGTGGCCTGGGGGGGGGGGGGGACACTAGAGCATGTTTATAGGCCCAGGCAGACTAGAGCCCTGGCTCTATCATCTATGCAGCTGTGGGGAAACGCTCATTCTTGCCAGGTAAGGCTCTCCTGGTGCAGCCGGTGGGGGAGGAGAGCCCGCACCCTCTAAGTAATCCTTCACCTGTCCTCTGTAAGCAAGCCCAAGAAGCTCACTGAGTCTCCGGAGAACTCTGGTGGAGCCCAGCTTGTCGTCATTGGATGTTGGGGAGGGGTAGATGTGGCTTTTCTCTCCCCCTGGGCAGGAACTGTGCAACGCCAATGTCACTGTCAAAGGTGATGTTGGAGCAGGAGGACTCAGGTCAGCACTGGCTTCTGCAGGGAAGTGTTCAAGCACAGAGAGTCTTAAGCTGACTCCTGCCCAACTGATACTTCTATGGATCAAGTGTGTAAGCCAGGCCGGCGTCTCACGTGCAGCAACCTTGCTCCTCAGCTTCTAGAGTGCTGCAATTACAGGAGTGTGCTGCCACTTCCATTTCGAGATAGGCAACCTTCTATAGTTTTGTTATTTCTTTTCTTGGTGTCGGACTGGACCCCAGGGCTTGTGCATGTCTGGCAAATGTTCTACCACTGAGCTACACATCCATCACCTAGAAAGTACAACTTAACATTTTTGCTTTGGAGACAGTCTGCTGTGCCTTTTCAACACTGCTGCGTCAGCTCCCTGCCACTGCACAAGGTATTCAGCTTTAATTCTACTAAAACACATGAAGTGTGGTGAATGCTGATTACCCACAGGCTCTGTAAGTAACCCACTTGCTAAAATTTGTAACCCCAAAATAAATACTTACAGTCACAAGAGTGTGCAGAGAGGAGTGAAGTCTGTCACCTGACTTGCACCTTCCTAGCTGAGGCTTACAAAGTGCTAGTTTTGTGTAATGTCCTTTACATGCTCTACTTAGACACTTGTTTTGCACTCTGGTTGGCAACCCAATGGCCACTAGGTACAGGTAGTTCTGCCCTGTGTTATTTAGCTCAAGGCCACGGTGTGCCTTTGAAATAAAACAGAACTTTTGTGTAGGTAGTAGTACAGTGGTCAAGGTGTCTTGTTTGCTGACCATGTTACTTTTTTTTTTTTTTTTAGATAGGGTTTCTCTGTGTAGCCCTAGCTGTCCTGGAACTCCCTCTGTAGACCAGGCTGGCCTTGAGCTCAGAGAGATCTACCTGCCTCTGCCTCCCAAGTGCTGGGATCAAAGGCGTGCGCCACACCTAGCTACATTTTTCAATATTGAGCCATAATTGAAATACTTGAAAGGTTCTATGAAATCTGATTTTCTGATATTTTTCTTAGGCCTTGAATCCACACTTATAATAAATCTTTTAAAAGGTGGATTCCGGGTTGCGGAGATGGCTCAGTGGATAAACCATTTACCATGTGTGAGGACAGGAGTTTGGATCCCCAGGACCCAAGTAAAGTTTGGGTAGGTGTGATGACCTGCATGTAACTGCCTGCATGTAACTCTAGAACTCTGAAGCAAGCTGGCTAGCTTGACTAGAGGAACTGGTGAGCTATGGGTTAGGCTGAGAGGTCCTTCCTGTCCCAGTGAGCAGGGTGGAGACTGAAGCAGACACCAGCATCAGCTTCCCATATCCGCACACATGCACACTCCACACACACATGTACACAAACATACATGTGTGTCGTGAAGATTTGCCACTCAGATTGATTTAATAAAAAGCTGAATGGCTAATAGCTAGGCAGAATTTTGGGGGCAGAGAGGATGCTGGGAAGAAGGGCAGAGTCACGAGAGTCAAGAGATGCAGAGAGAAGCAAGATGAACATGCCATGTTAAAAGAAGGTACTGCCATGTGGCAGAGGGTAGATAAGAAATATGGGTTAGTTTAAGTTGTAAGAGCTAGCTAGTAATATTCCTAAGCTATTGGCTGAGCATTTATAATGAATAATAAGTCTCTGTGTGGTTATTTGGGAGCAGGCTGGCAGGACAGAGCTGACTGGCAGTCCCAACGAAAAACTCTCCCATATGTGCACACTCACGAGACACAAATTTTACAGTTAAAAAAAAATCTTGAAATAGATGTATGCAAAATGAAGAAAAACTAAGATCCTACATGCTTATTTGGGGGTAGGGCAAGACAGTGAGTTAAAAATCCAATCCAGCCGGGCAGTGGTGGCACACACCTTTAATTCCAGCACTTGGGAAGCAGAGGCAGGTGCTGTGGGCTGTTCTGTATGGCAAATGTGTTGCTAATAAAACACTGATTGGCCAGTGGCTAGGCAGGAAGTAGGCGGGACTAACAGAGAGAATTAAAAGAGCAGGAAGGAAGAAGGAGTGACTGCCTGCCAGCCAGCAACCGCCAGGACAAGCAGCATGTAAAGATGCCGGTAAGCCACGAGCCATGTGGCAAGGTATAGATTTATAGAAATGGATTAATTTAAGATATAAGGACAGTTAGCAAGAAGCCTGCCACGGCCATACAGTTTGTAAGCAATATAAGTCTCTGAGTTTACTTGGTTGGGTCTGAGCGGCTGTGGGACTGGCAGGTGAAAGAGATTTATCCTGACTGTGGGCCAGGCAGGAAAACTCTAGCCACAGGCAGGGGGCTCTCATTGAGTTCGAGGCCAGCCTGGTCCACAGAGCAAGTCCCAGGACAGTCTCCAAATGGACAGAGAAACCATGTCTCAAAAAAACAAAAACAAAAAATCAAATCCATTTTTTATTATGTTGCAGAACTTAAGCCAGTTTAAAATTTTTCCTCATACATTTTAAACATTTTTATAGTCAGTGGTGGTGGCACATGCCTTTAAGCCCAGCACTTGGGAGGCAGAGGCAGGTGGATCTCTGAGTTCAAGTCCAGCCTGGTCTACAAATCGAGTTCCAGGAAAGCTAGGGCTACACAGAGAAACCTTGTCTCCAAAAATAAATAAATAATAACAAAATGATAGCCTATAGTGGAATAAGCTCACCAAGCACCCATCGTGGCTTGTCCTATTAAACTGTCTTTAGAATATTGCAAATATTCCAAACACAAAAACTTTTGTTGCTGTTTTTTTTTTTTTTTTCTTTCAAAATAGGATTTCTCGGTGTAGCCCTGGATGTCCTGGAACTCACTCTGTAACTCTGTAAACCAGGATGGCCTCGAACTAGAGATCTACCTGCCTTTGTCTCCCAAGTGCTAAGATTGAAGGTGTGTGCCACCACCTCCCAGCTGACACTAAAACTTTCAAAACAAAACAGTTTAAAAATTATCTTGACTTAAAATCCCACCTAGCTGCTATTTTGTGAGACATTGAACCCAGCATTTTGCTCACTCCAGGCAAGTGCTTTACCTCTCACTTACATCTCCACCTTCCCCTGGTGTCTTAATTTAGAAAGATATGACAGTTGGGTATGGTTACACATTTCTGTAACCCACTATGCAGTTCAGAGGCAACCTGAGTAAAACAAAAAGAAAACAAAAGATGGGGGTAAATATACATAGGGGTGATGGGTGATATCGCTCTGTATGCTGTGAATGTGTTGCTCTGATTGGTTGATAAATAAAACACTGATTGGCCAGTAGCCAGGCAGGAAGTATAGGCGGGACAAGCGGAGAGAATCCTGGGAAGTGGAAGGCTGAGTCAGGAGACGGCAGCCTGCCATCCAGGGAGCAGCATGTAATGGCACACAGGTAAAGCCACAGATGACGTGGTGACATATAGATTAACAGAAATGGGCTGAGTTTAAGTGTAAGAGCTAGTCAGTAGTTAGCCTGAGCTAATGGCCGAGCAGTTTTAATTAATATTAAGCCTCTGTGTGTTCATTTAGGTCCGAGTGGTTGAGGGATTGCGAGACCTCAAGAGCCGGTTGGGACCAGGAAAACTTCAGCTACATGGGGGTTTTGTTTTTTATATTGCTAGCTGAATTTTAATACACATTTGACCTTTGGACTGGTTCCTAGAATCCTCTGCAGGTATCAAGACCTGTGGATATTTACATCTCTCATGTACTTTTTGTGCTGAGTACTGACTCCTTATGTATATTAATCACTTGATTTATCACCGAGCTACATAGTCTACTCATCATGTGCAATACAATGCATATTTCAACATATGAGGCAGGGTCTCATGTAGACTAGCTTGGCTTTGAACTTGCTATAGCAGATGGCCTTGAACTCCTATCTCTGCCTCTTGAGTACTGAGAACACAGACCTGTGCCACCACAAAACACATTTTTTAAAAATGTGTGTGTGGGTGCTGAAAGCAGAAGAGTATCAGATCCCTTAGAGCTGAAGTTACAGACAGCTGCAAGTCACCCAATGAGGGTGCTAGGTGCTGAATTTGGGTCCTCAGGAAGAATTACCTGTTCAGTAATCCCCCTAGACTAGTGACCTACAGTTGAATTCCCTAGTGTGGAATCCAAGGGTGGGGTACATGACAGCACACAATTTACTATTAAAAAGATATTCACACTCAATGGTACATGCCTAAAATGCTAGCTTCAGGAAGTTGAGACAGAAGGATTAGTTTGAGGTCAATCTGGACTATGAGATCCTGTCTCAAAGACCAGAAGCTGGAGAGGGGCTTAGTGGTTAAGTGCACTTGTTCCTAGCGCCCATATGCACAACTAACTCCAGTTTCAGATGTAACACTCTTTTCTGACCTCCAACACCAAGCACAAATGTGCTACACAATTATACATTTCAACAAAACACTCATACACATAAATATAAAACAAGAGTATCTACATAAAGTATTAATCATTGATCTCATACATTTTCCTTTTTGTTCAATCAGTTTTGATAAAGCCATCTGATCATGGATCAGATGTATAATTTTAATCCCCTATAAACAAAATAAGCATGTCAATTGTGGAGTAAGTACTTGAATTTACCCAGTTAGCTAAAATACTGCTAAGATCATTTTTGGATGGGCATCAAATTGATGGTAAGGGCTGGGATTACCCAACCTGTCTCTTACACAGTCTTCAGTCTTGAAATTTGTATACCACTTTCACAACAGTTCCTTTATCATGTTTCAGAGAGGAAAAGAGGCAAAAGCCAGTGTGTACATTCATGGCACGCCTGTAAAGATCAGAGAACACTCGCAGGAGCCAGTTATCTCCACCTTTTTATGTGCATCTGGGGGATGAATTCGGGTCATTAGGCTTGCACAGCACATCTCTTTACCCACTAAATCACCTCACCAGCCCCTACATTAAACACTGTAAGAATAATTTTTTGTGTGCATTTGCATTTATGTGCACAAGCATGCACATGCTACATATATGCACATGAAGGTCAGAGCACAACCTGTAGGAAGGAGTTGCCCTCACCTTTTACCAAGTGGATCCCAGGGATCAAACTCTGGTTGTCAGGCTCAGCAGTAAGTACCGCCATCCACTGAGCCATCTCACTAACCCACACCCTAAACTTAAAAAGGGAAAAGAACAAAGAAGTTATGTGCATGGGTATTTTGCCTTTGTTTTTAACAAAATTCCAATCATTTGATTTTACCAATAAAGACTCAGGAGCCAGATGCTGGGGTGAAAACCTGCTAGTTCAGAGAGGCAGAGAAAGCAACCAACTGACCTTCCTCCTCCACAGACATCCCAGAAAGATCTTTCTCCTATGCTGTCTCAAACAAGATCCTTCCATCTCAATGTCTCTCCCTTCTACTTCCTGTGCATCTTTCTACCCATCCTCCTGACTACCTCTCACTCTCTATGGTATTTTCTTGTTCACTTCCTGTCAACTGATTGCTTGCTCTGCCTCTTGACCTATGGTTGATTTTATTTAATCCTGTTTACAATAAGCAAAAAGCTCTTGGATTAAAGGTGTATGCTAGGATTGAGCCAGGCAACTAGAAACATGTCTTAAGAGTAACTAACACAATCTCGGGGTTCAGTGTGAGCAAATATTTTGCAACACTGCCTACATGCATGTCTGTGTACCAGATGCATACACTGCCCACAGTCCAGATGAGGGTGTTAGATCTCCTGGAACTGCAGTTACAGATTGTTGTGAGCTACCATGTGGGTGCTAGGAATGGAATCCTATTGACAGCTCTTAGATCTATTACCATTCTCCATTTTCCAGATTTCTTTTTAATAACAAATGCAGACTTCTAAGGACTGGCCGATTCTTCAATATGTTGAGCATTTAGCTGCTCCTGTACCAGTGTTGGCACTAAAGAGGTGTGCCACCACACCTGACTCACACTTGGCTTCTATGAATTCTTGGGATTGAATTCAGGTCCTCATGTTTATGCATCGACTACAAATCTAATAACCATCTCCCTAGCTCCCAGAAAACTTAATAAAAAAGAACATTAAGACCCACATGCAGGCTAGAGAGATGGCTCAGAGGTTAAGAGCACTGACTGCTCTTCCAGAGGTCCTGAGTTCAATTCCCAGCAACCATGTGGCTCACAACCATCTGAGAGATCTGGTGCCCTCTTCTGGCCTGCAGTCATACATGCTGTATACATAATAAATCTTTCAAAAAAAAAAAAAAAAAGACCCACATGCATATCAAAAATGATAAAAATACAGATTAGGCCTCTATGATAGTTTAAACAGGTATGGCTCCCACAGACTCATGTGTTTGCTTGGCCTACAGAGAGTGGCACTGTTACAAGGCTTGCCACTGGGAGGGGCTTTGATGTCTCATATGCTCAAGCTATGCCCAATGTGGGACACAGTTCATTTCCTATTGCCTGATCAAGATGTAGACTCTTAGCTCCTTCTCCAGCACCATGTCTTCCTGCCTGCCGCCATAATGATAACAGACTAAACCTCCAAAACTGTAAGCCAGCCCCAATTAAATGGTTTCCTTTGCTGTGGTCATGGTGCCTCTTCACAGCAGCAGAATCCCTAAGACAGACTCTAATATCCTCAGTGGTTTAGTGTTAATAAGCTCTACAAAAAAATTGTATATACCAAGGCATAGCTTCCTCTAAATTTAACCAATTAAAACAAAACTTCTACACTGGGTGCAGTGATTCAAGCTTGTAATCCCAACCCTTTCGAGGGAAG
The DNA here is from genome assembly GCA_902168425.1 of Peromyscus attwateri. Lineage (NCBI taxonomy): Eukaryota > Metazoa > Chordata > Mammalia > Rodentia > Cricetidae > Peromyscus > Peromyscus attwateri. The sequence goes on from CABHPP010147096.1 coordinate 57,803, forward strand.
CCTGAGGATCAGGAGTTCAAGGCTGGGGCTGGAGAGATGGCTCAGCAGATAAGAGCATTGGCTGCTCTTCCAGAGGTCCAGAGTTTAATTCCCAGCACCCACATGTCAGCTCACAATCTGATGCCTTCTGGTCTATGGTCATACACGCAAAGCACCTGTATACATAAAAAATAAATCTAGGCCGGGCGTTGGTGGCGCACGCCTTTAATCCCAGCACTCGGGAGGCAGAGCCAGGCGGATCTCTGTGAGTTCGAGGCCAGCCTGGGCTACCAAGTGAGCTCCAGGAAAGGCGCAAAGCTACACAGAGAAACCCTGTCTCGAAAAACAAACAAAACAAAACAAAACTCTAAAAATAAATAATATATGTATAAATTTTACGTATGTGTGTGTATAATACAGATGTGTACACGTACACACACACACACACACACACACACACGTAAATGAGTGCAAGATCAGTTTTGGTTTCACAGAAAGTTCAAGGCCAGGGGCTGGTTAGATGGCTCAGCAGTTCAAAGTACTGGCTGCTCTTCCAGAGGCCCACATGGCATGGTCACAACCATCTCCAATGGGATATGATGACCTGCTATGGTATGCAGGCATACATGCAGACACAGCACTTATACTTCTGTTCCTAGCACCCACATCAGGTAGCTCACAACCACCTATACCCCAGTTCCAGGGATCCAACACCTCTGACCTCTTTGGGCACCTGCATTCACATGCACATACCCACATACAGACAGAAAAACACACACACACACACACACACACACACACACACACACACACACACACA
>CABHPP010147096.1:58611-86011 GCA_902168425.1 Peromyscus attwateri
ACACACACACACACACACACACACACACACACACACACACACACACAAAATAAATAAATAAAAATAAAAAATAATTTAAAAGAGCAAACAAAAACCTAACTTATTAACTATAAAAACTATTTTGCTATCAAAACAGGTTTTTCTCTTTTGTTAAGACTCCTTATGAGGCCTGACATAGGGACACATCCCTTTGATTCCACCACTTGGGAGGCAGAGACAGGTAGATACCTGTGAGTTAGAGACCAACCCAGTCTACACAGTTGAGTTTCAGGAAAGTCAGGGCTGTGTAGAGAGACCCTGTCTCAAACAACAACAACAACACTTTATAAACACACGACAGAGAAGTCAGTGATGGTGCACTGCACAGATAAAGGCTTCTGCACCACACGAATCAAAGTCTAGTCAACACTCGAGTTTCATTCTGGAGAATGTAAAACTATTCTATTGATAACTTTTCAAAACACATTAACAATAACAAAATCAATGTTTTTTGTTTGTTTATTGGTTTGTTTTCCCCAAGACAGGGTTTCTCTGTGCAGCCCTGGCTGTCCTGGAATTCAGAGATCTGCCTATCTCTGCCTTCTGAGTGCTGGGACTAAAGGTGTGTCCACCACAGACTGGCAAAAACCATAGAATTTTTTTTCTTTTACCAGTAAGGTTGGTTCCATGGAGTAAAACTAAGGAGAGTGAATTTTAGATGCCATCCCATAAGGACTCTGTTGAAATACCAGGAGTTTATTTCATCTCAAAAGGGGCACCACATAATGTACTCAAAGAAATAAAATCATGTTCAGTGCATATATATTTCATGTGACTGATGATACTGATGAACTGAATATACTGTGTACATAAGAGACACTGAAACTTTGATTTGATAAATCAGCAGAAACTCCATCCCCACACTTAACGTTTATTAAAAACTGACAAACAAACAAAACCTGTACAAAAACTATCCCCCAATTCCTTATCACTTTGAAACAGTAATCTCAAAAGACATTATCGCCTAGGACCCCCTCTTCCTCTGCCGCGACCACGTCCTCTTCCTCTACCTCGGCCTCGGCCTCTTCCTGCAACTGGGAAAAAAGTGAAACAAAGCAGGTGAAATTCTCTTTAATAGTCACAGTACCCAGACTGACCCTGCCCCTTTCCTACCCACACCTTAAATTAGCAGCTACAGTAAGATATCTTTAACTCAGCTTCTCTCGAACATGACCACTACCACCATCGTGTAAAACCAAGAAGGGCCAGCAGGGGGACGATTTTCTGCTTAATGAATCGAAGCCAAGCAAGTTAATTCAAAATAAAGAAACTCTAAGTACATTATACCAAATAACAATCTAATAACATCAGAGCCTGAAAACTTGTTTGGCTCAACCATAACTTAGTACTTTAACCCACAGCCATAAACTTAACATCATGAGGACAAAAAAGCAAAGACAGAGAAGACACCACAGCGCACCTGCTTGGTGTACTCAGATTGAGATGTTTATTTCCCCCCTGGTGGTCAGCATCAAACCCAGGGCCTCATACAGGAAGGTCAGCCAAGTGTTCTATCACCGAGCCATAACCCCACACCCCTGTGAAGTCATCCATTCATTCATTTTAGGATATGGTCTCTGTGATGGTTTGAAAGAAAATGGCCCCCAAAAGGAGTGGCACTAATAAGACCTATGGCTTTGCAGGAGTAGGCATGGCTTCTTTGGAGGAAGTGTGTCACTGTGGAAACAGGCTCTGAGGTCTCATAGATGATCAAGCCACACCCAATGTCTCATACCACTTCCTGTTGCCTACAAGTCAAGACGTAGGACACTCAGCTACTACTCCAGCACCACATCTGTCTGTACACTACGTCACACCATGATGAAAATGGACTAAACCTCTGAAAATGTAAGCAAACCCAATTGAATGCTTTTCCTTGTAAGAATTGCCGTGGTTGGGGCTGAAAAGATGGTTCAGGTTGAGAGCACTGGCTACTCTTCCAGAGGTCTTGAGTTCAATTCCCAGCAACCACATGGTGACTCACAACCATAATGAGATCTGGTGCCCTCTTCTGGTGTGCAGGCATACATGCAGGCAGAACACTATACATCATAAATACGTTGGAAAAAAAAAACAAAAAAAACCACTGTGGTCACGGTGTTTCTTCACAGCAATGGAAACCCTAACTAAGACAGTCTCTTTTAGCACTGGCTGTCTTGAACCTCACTTTTGTAGACCAGGCTGTCCTCAAACCTCTCAAGTGTTGGGATTATAGGTGTGCATTTAGTAAAGGAAGAATAGCTTCTAAAGAAACTAGGATCTTTAGATACAAAGAGTGAGATGATACAAGGCAGGAGGCTGAAAACAAACAAAAATCAAAGTTGGCATTCCTTATGGACGTCAATTAGACTGACAGTCTGCCTCCTCAGCCTAAAAAGCTTGTCACTGCTTCCTTGACAAGCAGGTAGGAAAGAGAAAGCAGAAGGAATCAAAAGACACTGACACAGAAAGGCTTGAGATTTAGAAAAACAGCAGCCTAAGGTGAGGACTTAAGAGGGACAGAGTAAATCAGTGCTTTTTAAGCTATGCATTAAATTTTTTTATGAAAAAAAAAAAAGAAAGAAAGAAACTCAAGAGCACTTGTATTGTTATAACTAATTCTAGTAGGATACAACACACTTCTGGGTGGAAAGCAAAAAAATTAAAAAAAAAAAAAAAACCAAAAACTCAACATCAACATATTAAACATCTATAAAATAATGGCCCTTTTCTCCTACCCTACTCTTTTTTTGTTTGTTTGGTTGTTTTGTTTTGTTTTCTGAGACCAAGTTTCTCTATATAACAGTTCTGGCTGTCCTGGAACTTGCTCTGTGGACCAGGCTGGTCTCAAACTAACAGAGATCTGCCTGCCTCTGCCTCCTGAGTGCTGGAATTAAAGCTCCTGCCCTACCCATACATTGCTGGCTGACAGCCATGTCTCCCAAAGCAGATGCTGTGGTTCCAATATGAAAAGTCCTCCATAGACTCAAACGTACCAGTTGGTCTCCAGTTGGTATAACTGTTTGCCAGATCACCTTCTGCTTCCTGCCTGTGCACACAGTGTGACAGGACAAGGGTCTGCTCCCGGAATTTTGCTTTCTCCAGGGTAATGGAATGTAACCCCTTGAACTACCAGCTACAACAGTGGTTCTCAACCTTCCTGATGTTGTGACCCTTTAATACAGTTCCTCATGTTGTGGTGACCCCCACCATAAAATTGTTTCATTGCCACTTCATAACTGTAATTTTGCTACTGTTATGAATCATAATATGAGTATCTGTGTTTTCGGATGGTCTCAGGTGGCCCCTGTAAAAGGGTCACTCGACACCCCCCCCCACACACACACACAGGGGTTCTGACCTACATGTTGATAGCTGCCAAGCTAGACTAAAGCTTTCTTTCCTTAAGCTGCTTCTTGTCAGGTATTTTCTCACAGAAACAAGGAAAGTAGCTCAATACAGTGGGAAACAGAAAGCTTTCCATGAGAAAAACAGATAGACTTCCAGATCCTGAAACTTTGAATATACCTAGTGAAGAGGCCAACTTACTTTGGAATCCTGTAGAAGTTGGCACTGGTGGAACAAGACTAAATAACCAGTTACTTAGAGAGGCTGAGTAGGAGGGTCACAAGTTCAAAGCTAGGCTGGACTAATACCAAGAACTATTCAAAATGAAAGTACAATGGGGTGCAGTGAGATGGCTGAGCAGGAGCAGGTGCTTGCTGCAAAGCCTGCTAACTCAAGTTCAATCCCCAGAACCTACATGGTGGAAGGCGAATCATCTCCTGCAAGCTGTCCTCACTTCCACACACATCACGTACAGATGTGCCCAAACTCTCAGGCACATGCGTGCACACAAGTACATAAACAACTGAACATAAAAATAAAAAAGCAAAATGATGAGAATGCAGTTAAGTAGCAGAGTGCTTATCTTCTAGGTATAAAATCCTAGGTTTAATCTTCCAATACTGGTTCTCAATAAATTAAAATTATTTGTTCTATTATCACATGTGTATATGTCATTCAAGTTGTGTATGTGTACACTTGAGAACATGCCACACTGTACATGTGAAAGCCAGAGTAAAACTTTTCGGATTGGTTTCTCTTTCCACTGTGGGTTTGGAGATTAAACTCAGGTCATCAGGCTTGCATGGCAAGTAATTTTACTCTCTGAGCCATCTCAAGTATCTTTAAAAATAAGTATTTATGGGTGGTAGCAGCACACACCTTTAATCTCAGCACTCAGGAGGCAGAGGCAGGCAGATCTCTGTGAGTTCAAGGCCAGTCTAGTCTACAGAGCGAGTTCCAACACAGCCAGGGCTACACAGAGAAACCCTGTCTCCACACTCCCCTCCCCTATGTCTGCCCCCAAAGGAGAAAACAATTAATGGTCTATCAATAATAAAAACTATGAGTGTGGTCGTTTGAAAATGGCTCCCAAAGGGAGTGGAACTAATAGGAGGTGTGGCCCTGTAAGAGTAGGTATGGTCTTGTTGGAGGAAGTGTGCTACTTTGGAGGTAGGCTTTGAGGTATCATTTATCCTCAAACCATACCCAGTAAAACAGTTCACTTCATGCTGCCTTCTGATCAAGATGTAGCTACCACCTGACTGCTTGCATACCACCATGTCCCACCATGATGATAATGAACTAAACCTCTTAAAACATAAGCCACCCCAATTAAATGTGTTTCCTTATAAGAGCTGTGATCATGGTGTCTCTTCACAGCAGTAGAAACCCTAAGACAGACAGATACAGAATAACAGGATCTTATGAAAACTCAAAGGAGGCTTAAGAATAAAGTATGTACCAACAGAGAACAAGGTCAAGGCTATTTCCCAGAAGCTAGAACAAAAAGGCACAGAGATGAGAAAAGAATCAGCTAAAAGGTCTAGTTATCATGAATCCCAAGAAGAACAAAAAGGAAATCACCAAATTTAACGTTTTCTTAGCTGTATGGGCAAGAAAATTCACAATGAATTTTCACAAAGTATCTAAAACAAGAGGAAAGGGAAGCTGTGCAGCCTCCAAATCTAGAATCCACTGAGGAAAAGACAGGTGAGAAGCATGGCATGGCTCTTCTCCACAGTAAATCCAGGAGCTCCAAGTATCACATGCACTCATGAATATAGAGGTTCCAAGCAAGAAAACAGCCTTGTTGTTCACAAATGTATTTGGAACAGTAAATGAAGATTTAAACACACTGTACACAAAACACCATTACACTTACCAGCTTCCCTTTTCTTAGATTTCACCTTAGGTTCCACATCCACAAGTAATGTGTCCAGAGGTAAGCTATCTGGTAGAATAAAGTACCGAATGTTATTTCCTCGAATGCTCAAGGTTTCCAACTGTACAGGTTCTCTGTTCTTCAGGGTCATTTTCACAGCTTTAAGATGTGTATTCATGCTGACATCTACACCTGAAGGGAGGGAAGCAGAGCAATCACCAGCATGATAAGGAAGGCAAGTTTTCTTGCCACAGTTGAAATCATACTCAAGGCTGGAGAGATGGCTCAGGTTAAGAGCACTGACTGCTCTTCCAGAGGACCTGAGCTCAATTCCCAGCACCAACATGGTAGCTCACAACTGTCTGTAACTCCAAGATCTGACACCCTCATACAGAAGGTAAAACATGCAGGCAAAACACCAATGCACATAAAATAAATTAAAAAACAAAAAACAGAATCAAGAAACTTAAAAAAAAGAGAAAGAAAGAAAGGAGGGAGGGAGGGACGGAGGGAGGCCAGGTGGTGGTGGTGGTGGTGGTGGTGGTGGTGGTGGTGGTGGTGGTGGTGGTGGTGCACACCTTTAATCCCAGCACTCAGGAGGATCTCTGAGTTCAAGGCCAGCCTGTTCTACAGAGCAAGTTCCAGGACAGGCTCCAAAGCTACACCAAGAAACCCTGTCTTGAAATACCAAAAAGAAAAAAAAAAAAAAAAAAAAGAGCACTGGCTGTTATTCCAGAAGTCCTGAGTTTGGCATGCAGGCATTCACGCAGACAGAACACTGCATACATAAGAAATAAATACATCTTTAAAAAAAGAAAAGAGTATTATCTGGTATGTTAAGTGCAAGTTTCTGAGACAACTTAATACATATACTAATACATACACAATGGGGTGGGGGCAATATAAATCAGTAATTTTTCCTTCATAAAAACTTTTGCTAGCCACAATACCACTGTACAGAGCTAAGTGCATGTGCAGAATTGAAGGGAACTGGATGCACTGGTGGTGTGGTTAAGTCACACCTGCAAGCTCAGCATTCAAGAGGGAGGCAGAGGAGTGCTATGAGTTCAAGGAGAGTCTGGACTACAGAGAAAGAACCTATTGGGAGACAAAGGAAATGAATGTAACAAGCTGTGAAGGAACCACGAATACTGTGCATACCTTACGTCCACTACTTTCAGAACCAAATTCTTGTCCCAGGATTGGATAGTGTTTATGGCACAATCCTCCCACTGTCACCACAATTTCCTTACCAACATTCTATCAAGCTGGTTTTACTCTTCTTTCTAAAGACCTATGGTATTTTTTCCTATCACTAGGAACTCCCCCAACCTTCCTGAGACAAAGTCTATCTATGCACCCCAGGATGACCTCAGACTTGTGATTCTCCTGTCCAAGTCGCCCTAGTACTTGGTCTACAGGCAAACAACACCACACCCAGCTTAACATGTCTATTTACTTAAAAACAAAAACAAAAACAAAAACAAAAACGTATTTTAGCCGGGTGGCAGTGGTGCACACCTGTAATCCCAGCACTTGGGAGGCAGAGTCAGGCGGATCTCTGTGAGTTCGAGGCCAGCCTGGTCTACAGAGCCAGGTCCAGGACAGGCGCCAAAACAATACAGAGAAACCTTGTCTTAGGGGGGAAAAAATGCATTTTTAGGAGCCAGAGAGGTGGCTCAATAGTTCGAAGTGCAGGGCTCTTGCAGAGGACCAAATTGTTCCCAGGACCCACATCAGGAGGCTCATAACTAACTGCCCGTAACTTCAGCTCCAGAAGGATCCAGTGCCTTTGGCCCCCGAAGGCACCTGCACTCACATACATACATAATTAAAAATAAAATCTTAGGGGCTGGAGAGATGGCTCAGCAGCTGGGAGCACTGGCTACTCTTTCAGAGGATCTGAGTTGAATTCTCAGCACCCACATGGCAGCTCACACCTGTCTGTAGCTCCAGTTCCAGGGTTTCTGACATCCTCACACAGACATATACACAGATAAAACACCAATGAACATAAAATAAAAAATTTTTTTAAATAAAAAAATGAAATCTTTAAAGATTCTGTATGTATTATTATGTGTACACATGATTCTATGTGTGTGCACGCGTACAAATTCAAATCAACACTGGGTGTCTTCAATTGTTCTCCTTTCCTTCCTTCCTTCCTTCCTTCCTTCCTTTCTTTCTTTCTCCCCCCCCCCCCTCTCTCTCTTTCTTTCTTTTTTCAGAGCTGAGGACCAAACCCAGTGCCTTCTACTGAGCTAAATCCCCAACCCCACATTTTTTTTCCCCCCAAGACAGGGTTTCTCTGTGTTGTTTTGGCACCTGTCCTGGACCTGGCTCTGTAGACCAGGCTGGCCTCGAACTCAGAGAGATCCGCCTGGCTCTGCCTCCCGATTGTTGGGATTAAAGGCGTGCGCCACTGGTGGCGGCGCCCAGCTTGTTCTCCACTTTTAATTTATTTGTACGAGCAAGTATGGGTAGGTGGGAAGGCAGGCGCCTATGTGCTATGGTGCATGTCTAGAGATCAGGACAACTCACAGCAATCAGTTCTCTCCTTCCTGTGCGAGGATCCGGAGGAACAAACTCAGTTGTCAGGCTTGGCAGCAGACACCTTTACCCACAAGGCTGAGCTGGCACTCTCCACCTTGTTGAGACAGGGTCTCTCACGTATAAGTATCCAACTTTTTTGGAAGCTGGGATCTGAACTCAGGTTCTCAAGCCTGAACAATAAGCACTTTACCAACCAGATCATTTCTCTAGTTCTTTATGTCTTTAATCTCAACACTCGGGAGGCAGATCTCTGTGAGTTCAAGGCCAACCTAGTCTACAGAACAAGTTCCAGAACAGCCAGAGCCGTTACACAGAGAAACCTAGACTCAGAAAACCAAAACAAGCAGGGGGGTGGAGGATCGGGCACAGGTCTTTACTCCCAGCACTCAGGAGGCAGAGGCAGATGGATCTCTGAGTTCAAGGCCAGCCTGGTCTACAGATAGAGTTCCAGGATAGCCAGGGCTACACAGAAAATCTGTCTCAAAAAATAACAAAAAAGAAAAAACAAAACAATCCTTTCCCCCTCCATGTCCTCCATCTCCTAGAGACACTGATTTATGTAGGAAAGGTGGAACAGAGAGACTTACATCTCTTATATTCTAAGAACTGCACATCAAGTCATACTAATCAAGACTCTCACTACCTCCATGGCAGATAGCACACTGCAATGACTGAGCACATGATCATTTATGTGTGTATGTTCATGTAAGATACAGAAGTCTCAATAGTGTTTGTCCACTAGAGGGAATGAGATCTTTATTAAATTTTGTTCTCTCAGTTTACTCAAACTTTCCTCCTACGACATCCATTTGTATTTGGTGAAATGTGTGTGTTTTTTTTTTTTTTTGTATTCCAGCTTTCATCGTTAGATTTTGACTTAAATAAAGCAAGAATGCCATTCTAGGGGTTGGGGCCAGCTGGTAGAGTATTTTCTTAGCATATATGAAGCCCTGGTTTCAACCACCACTACCAAACAAAAGGGGAGTGGTAGTGCACACTGGTAGTGCACACTTGTAATCCCAGCACTCAGGAGCTGGAGGCAGGAAAACCAGAAGGCCATCCTCAACCATACACAGTGAGTTTGAGACCAGTTCTGCGATACATAAGACCCTGTATCTAAAAATGGGGGGGGAGGGGGAGGGAAAAAAAAAACTACACACCAAAAAACCACTACCACAACAAAACCCACCCTAGCTCTTCCACAATGCCCAACAGTGTTCTACAGGGACCAGACCACTACTCAGGTCACTTTACCAAGGGCAGCAACATATCCTGAGATATGGTGCCAGACCATACAAAACTTAATAGGTAAGTTCATTAACAACTGCTACTATAAAGTTCTAGAACAGCCATAAAACGACATCCCATCATGTCTCCTTGTTTACTAAAACACTGGACCTACACGAGAATAGGAACACATACTAAGGTACTATTTCCTCTTGATAATCACTTCTTCATTTTTTTTAAAGTCTTTTGGAATACCTAGTATTAGCAAAGAAATTGTTCCAAAACTCAGTGGGTCGGCAAAAAATAAAGACTGGCTGGGCAGCAGTGGCACACACCTTTAATCCCAGCACTCAGGAGGCAGAGCCAGGCAGATCTCTATAAGTTCAAGGCCAGCCTGGTCTATAGAGTGAGATCCAGGACAAACACCAAAACTACACAGAGAAACCCTGTCTCGAAAAACCAAATAAATAAATAAATAAATAAAAATAAAGACTGGAACATGGAAGAGGGCTAGGGGGCAGTAAGAAAGCAGTAGGGGAACAGGAGAGGTTAATGAAGGAAGATAAAAATGCAGTATTGTGTGTATGAAAATACTGTAATGATATCAATCATATATATAATTAACAGACTAATAAAAAATTACAGTCAAATGTGAAAAACAAACAAATGTGTTTTGGAAGAAGCAACATTCTATGCAGAAGAACACACAAGCAAAAGTATACATACAAGCTGTACAAACAGGAGCACCTGGCAATTTGGTTTGGCTGTAGCACAAGAATATGAGGCTTAACTAAGGCCCATTCAGTAATTCAGACAAGAAGAATGAGGACCTTCAATACAACAATGCTCATTAAGCAACCAAAAACACTGTCCAGCAGGTGAACATGGGGAGAAAAGCGAACATTATAGAAACAGTGCGGCCTCCTCACCTGTGATTGTTCCATGGACTTGTGTTCCATTCTTCAATTCAATGGTTACAGTTTCATGACTCAATTTCATCAAAAATCTATAAAACAAAAAGTCCTGAATTTTTAACTGTAACATTTAGAAGTCTTTTTGTGAAACTGGTAGGGTGAAATGTTAGAGTTCAATATCTTCAAAATGTTCCTACAACAATTCCATTGGGGTCTGGACATCTGACCCAGCAGTTAAGAACACTTGTTCCTCTTGCAGAGGACCTAGTCTGAGTCGCAGAACCCACAGGAAAGCTCACACCATCTGTATCTCAAGTCCTAGGGGATCTGGCAAGCTGTGGTGAGCACACAAGCAGATAAAACACTCATACACATAAAATCTTAACAATTTGTATTAATAATGTACAGTGTGTTTAACTTTTCCTGAACTAAACTCTCAAACTTACAAAGAAACAAAGTAATAAACTGTCATTTGGCATCTGTCTACTATAGGTGTGCCCACCTTTTTGGCTTCTTTGGACCACACTGGATGAAGAACTGTTTTGGCAACATATTCTAGGGGGTGTCCAACCTACAGCCCATGGACTTTAAGAGTATTCAAATGTTTATTTGATACAATAATGTCATATACAATGCTTGAGTTTGTGATTTTGTGTTGGGCCACATTCATAACTGTCCTGAGCTTTGGACTAGAAAACACTGGAAACTATTACAAATGAAGACAATCAAGATCCTGGAGTAGTATCAAGTGGGTGGGACACTTTTAATTCCAGCACTTGGGAGGCAAAGGCAAATGAGTCTCTGTGAACTGGAGGCCATCCTGGTCTACATAGCAAGTGAGACACCGTTTCAACAAACAAAAAAAAGACCCTAGACTAATTTTAAGCCACAAGAAGAAAGTAAGAATCATTATCAGTAGCATAAGATTACATGGTAGAAATAAAGAACCTCTCTTTTCTCTTCCTGCATTCTTAGTGAAAAGGGATATTCTTCTAACCTGTAAGCACATATGTAAGATCCAACTTCAAATAAAGTAGGCCATTCTTCAAGTGTCTAAGTGTCTGTAACACTTAGAGCTTACATAGCAGTTTACACTGGAGATGATTCCTTAAAAATAAATATTCCCGCCTTTAATCCCAGCACTCGGGAGGCAGAGCCAGGAGGATCTCTATGAGTTCAAGGCCAGTCTGGACTACCAAGTGAGTTCCAGGAAAGGTGCAAAGCTACACAGAGAAACCCTGTCTCGAAAAACCAAAAAATAAATAAATAAATAAATATTCCAAGAGCTAGATATGTCCAAGTCCACTATATGGAGATGCCAAGCATCCCACTGAATGTTTTCAACTTTTTGCTATCACAAACTCATTTATGCAAGCACTCGCCAATACCAACAATCTTCCAATTTTCTATTATGCAAAAAGAGTGAGTGTTTGGGGGGGGGGGGGACAGCGAGATGGCTCAGAGGGTAAAACACATTCTGCCAAGACTGAGGATCCAAGTTTGATCCCTGGAACCAAAATGGAGAGAATCGACTCCCCCTAGGGTCCTTTGACCTTTGTACACACATAGTAATGCCAACCCCCCCCACACACACACACAAATAAATAATTGTAACCTTTTTTTTCCTAAACAGGTTTTCTCTGTGTAGCCTTGGTTGTCCTGGAACTCAACGGAGATCTGCCTGCCTTTGCCTCCCAAGCGCTAGGATTAAAGGTGTGTGCCACCACCACTGATAATAATTGTAATCTTAAAAAAAAAAAAAAAAATTGAAAAAACTGAACCAAGCATGGTGGCAGGCACCCTTTAATACCAACACCAGGGAGGCAGAGGCTGGTGGATATCTGTGAGTTCAAGGCCAGCCTGGTCTACACAACAAGCTCCAAGCCAGCCAAGACTATATATGGAGACCCTGCCTCAAAAACACTCATCACCAACAACAAAATTAATTAAAATACTAAGCAGGGCTGGCAGGATGGCTCAGCAGGCAAAAGTACTTGGTGTTTGTTCAGGCTGAAGACCTGAGTTTTAATCCCTGGGACCCTGCTGGGAGGCAAAACAAACTCCCAAAAATTGTCTTATAATGTATATGTGCACCTGTTGTGTGCATGAACACACACTAATAGTAATAATGTATTTCCTAATGAGCAAAGCTAGGAAAGATGCATGCTTGTAATCCTAGCACTTGAGGAGTGGGGGCAGAAGGAACAGGAATTCAGGGCTTAGCTGTACAGAGTTTGAAATCAGCCTGGCCAAATGAGACTCTTAAAAAAAAAAGGGGGGGGGAGGGCGGCTAGAGAGATGGCTCTGCAGTTGGTCAATTGGTCAAGAGCATTGGCTGCTTATTCCAGAAGACCCACATGCCAGCTCAAAACTATCTGTAACTACCCTAGCTCCAGGGAACCCAATGCTTTCTTCTGGTCTCCACAGACATCAGACAAACATGTGGTGTATATACATCAAATAAGTCTTTACAATACTGATAATAAAACAGAAAGGAGGCGGAAGAAGAGAGTGGCAATTTGCCTGGGGTTTGGTATCTTTCGTGAATATACAAAAATCTGTATTTCTTAAGAATTGCTTATGCATCATTACGCACTCTCCATCAGTTTGAGTTTTTCTTTTTTATCAGTCCATCACTCATTTGACTACAAACTCCAAGTGCAGGCCACCACACCTGGCTTTTTCTTTTCCTTAAAAAATGTTATTTAAGCTGGGTGGTGGTAGCGCATGCCTTTAGTCCCAGCACTCGGGAGGCAGAGGCAGGTGGATCTCTGTGAGTTTGTGGCCAGAATGGTCTACAAAGAGTTCCAGGACAGCCAGGGCTACACAGAGAAAACCTGTCTAAAAAAACAAACAAAAAAAGTATATATTTTTTATTTTCTGAGTATGAGTGTTTTGCCTGTTTGATGTACATGTGCGACATGTGTCCTGGGTGCCCATAGATGCCAAAAGAGGTCATCAGATTCCCTGGCACTGCAGTGACAGACAGCTGTGGGTCCTAGGAATTGAACCTAGATCCTCTGGAAGAGCAACCAGTGCTCTTAACCTGAGTCATCTCTCCAGCCCCCTGGCTTTTTTCTATCCACTTTATTCTGTTACGACCCTTTTGGAGCTCAGGCTTTAAGTTGATCTTTCCCACACCAGGACTGCAAAAACATTCTCTTCTTTTACTTTTACATATTTAGAAATGTAATGTAACCTACCAGGAATTCTTCTCTTTCTTGTCTGTTCTAAGGAACAAATCTGCCTTTATAATTCTCTCCCGTTGGACGGCAGTCTGTCCTTCATTTCATCTACTCTTCTTCTGCCCTAATTTTTTTTAATCATGATATACTGCAAAGGAAGAAAACTGAAGGGGTGACAAACTATTAAAATGTTGCCATTTCTCCCTTTCTTTCTCTTCAGTATTTACACTTTCACCTTGTCATCTGAAAGTAAGGTGCTGGCATTAGTAAGGAACCCTAACACCACAACTGCACACTACAACTTGACAGCCGCACCGAGCAGACACTTCATGTTTAGACTTTAATCTAGTCTATAATTCACTTCACAATTACATGCAGTAAAATAACTCTACAGCATCACCCATGCTTTACTTTAGCCAAATGGTCACGGAATGACAATTCTACAATATCATCTAACAACACTTTATATTCAATTTTCTAGTCTATCTTCTTTTTCCACAATAGCCTTTGTAAACTACTACAGTGTCTACTACATTAAACTGCACAAGTAATATTACCTAGCCCATTCTCCCTACCATTCTACTATGAAGGCAAGTAGCAAGGCCTTTCTATAGGTAACACTGGATTATAACAAACACTGAGCACAGGCTCAATGTTTCAGCAACTAAAGGAAATCCAATCTTAAAAAAATTTTGTCAAGCATGGGGGCAAAGATCTTTAATCCCAGCACTCAAGAAACAAACTGTTTCAGAAAGAAGGGGGTGTGGGAAAACAGGGTCCTTTTGTGGAGATAATATTCTGCTAAAGAATTCCCTTAAGATATCTAGACACAGGGCTGGAGAGATGGCTCAGAGGTTAAGAGCACTGACTGCTCTTCCAGAGGTCCTGAGATCAATTCCTGGCACCCACATGGTGGCTCACAGCCATCTATAATGAGATCTGGTGCCCTCTTCTGGCGTGCAAGGTTACATGGAGGCAAAATGTTGTATACATAATAAATAAATAAATCTTAAAAAAAAAAAAAAAGAGAGATCTAGGCACAGACTTGTAATCTCAGTAACTTAGGGTCCTGAGGCAGGATGACTGCAAATCTGAAGTCAGCCTGGGGTGGAGTGACTTCTAGTACATACAACTTGGTGACATCCTGCCTCAATTTTCCAGTGAATCCTTCATTTTGTGAATTATCTTGCTTTTATTATTATTGATGTTGTTTTGAGACAGGGTTCCTCTGTGTAGCCCTGGCTGTCCTAGAACTCAATTTGTAGATGAGGCTGGCCTCAAATTTAGAGATCCCCTGCCTCTGCCTCTGGAATGCTGGGATTCACAGTGTGTACCACCACACCTGGCTTCGAATTCCCTCCCTCCCTCCCTCCCTCCCTCCCTCCCTCCCTCTCTCTCTCTCTCTCTCTAAGACAGGGTTTCTCTGTGTAGCCTTGGCTGTCCTGGAACTAGCTCCATAGACCAGGCTGGCCTCGAACTCAAGAGATCCACCTGCCTCTGCTCCTGAGTGCTGGGGTTAAAGGTGTGCGCCACTACAGCCAGGCTCAAATTCGGGACATCAAAATAGTCAGGTACATGGAGTCCTTTAGTATCTAAATCCTCACTAGTTAACCAGAAAACCAAAGAGAAATGGACAGTGAGAGGTACCTTCATTTGTAAAAATAGGAAAATTGGCAATTTATTAGATGACAGACCAATTAAGAGACAAGTAGCCAGGAACACTCACTTCCTGGGTTTGGGCAAGGTGGTAATGGGATAAAGAACCATCACAGTCCCATTAACTGATGCACAAATAAGAAAGCCCACTGAAAATGCAAACTAGTCAAAACAACCATTTTCATGAGGCAAAATATATTCTCCTCTAAGAAAAAATTTCTCTATTGTGCACTACAAAAAATAGGACTCAGGACAAGCCATTTAAAAAAAAAAAAAAAGCACATCAGCAGGAGGTGGTGCACGCCTTTAATCCCAGCACTTGGGAGGCAGAGGCAGGCGGATCTCAATGAGCTCGAGGCCAGCCTGGTCTACACAGCAAGTTCCTGGACAGCTGGGGCTACCCAGAGAAACCCTGTTTCAAAGCGGGAAAAAAAAATCACATCAGTAACAGAGTGAGCACTTGCCTAGGATGATGGCCAGGGGTCTAGGTAAACTCCCAGTACCATCACCCAAAAGCAGATTTATTGTAACTGAATCTTTAAATGAGAAAAGCCTAAGTTACTGCAAATACATTATAATTCACATTAGGCAGCATGGAAATAGCAACAGTATACTTTATCCCAGTACATGGAAGGAAGAGGCTGGCAGATCTCTGTGAGTTCGAGGCCATCCTGGCCTACAAAGCGAGTTCCAGGACAGCCAGAGATGTTACACAAAGAAACCCACCACCAAAAAAAAAAAAAAAAAAAGAAAGAAAGAAAAAAGAAAAAGAAATTTCGTGAATTGTGTACAACTACTCCAAGAGTTGCCCAATGACAGTCTAGTCAACTAAAACAGTTCTTGACTCAACAAAAAACTCAGTATTTCTAGTAACTGGCTTAGGTATTACACCCTGTTCCAGGCTCGGCCTCAAGTCTATTTAGTTTGGAAGTAATCATACCAGCAAACAGGGCTCCACTAACCGACACAATCAGTGCAATCGGGAGAAATTAACTTGTTAACTTCTGCCTCATCCCGGGACATTGTCTTTCGTGAATCGAAAGCCTACATTAACGAGTTACATAGTTCAGATAACCGGTCAAAAGTAAAGGAGAACTTAATCTAAAACGTCTAGCAAATCGGTGTCGTTATTTGCAGATAAAACCATGCTAGTTTTGAGTTCTCGTAGGTGCAAGTAGCCCGACTCGCAAGGAAAACCGGCCACTGTTCCGTTTAAGCCGCGGGATTCGAGGTGGGCAGAGGCAGTTCGGCCCCTCCATTCCGGGAAGCCACGCGGGGCCGGGGCGCGGCGTCCCCCAGCCCGAGCTCCGGCGGGAACGAGCAGGGCGCGGCGGGCCGGGGCGCCGGAGGCCGTTAGCAGGCCGCGCGCACGCGGCTTTCCCGCCTCCCCGCGGGCATAGAGGCCCGGCTTCCCGAGCCCGCCCGAAGCCTGTCCCCGCCGCCTTCGCCGCGCCTAGGGACCCTCTCACCTCACGAGCTTCATCCTAGCGGCTCAGCCTCCTTCTGGTCCCACTGGACACGGAATTCAGGACCCCAAGACTCACAGAGTAGGCGTATGAATGGCCGGAAGAGCGCGCGCAGGCCTGCGGATGCGCGGCGAAAACGCGGAAGCCGCGCTGTCTTCCGGCCGCCGGGAGAACGACAAGCGGCCCCTAGCGACGGGAGGAGTCCTTTGCGCCTTCTGAGCGCGTGAGGCTGGCGGCAGACATCTGCAGGACGATTCACAAGCGTTTATGATGGCCTGAAGCTTTCACACTTGGAAGGAAGAGAAGTTCTGAGAGAAGCTGTCCAAGACTTAAGATTGATCCTTGGGACCCACATGTTGGAAGCAGAGAACTCAGTCCCGGAAGTTGCCCCTAGTTGGTTTGACAACTAAGCTGAGCCAATCAGATCTTTGGACAGAATGGTTTTCCTTTGGGGACATGAATTGTAATAACCCCAGAGCTACTGAGCAGCTTCTTAAAATCAGGAAAACCATTCTCAGGACAGAGTTTTAAATAAACCCTTCATTATATAGTAAGTACTTCGACAATTTTTTTTAAATTGTATGTGGATATTTTAGTTGAAGTTAAATAAAACAATTCAACTCCTTATTAGCAATAACCACATTGTAACTACTCAGCATCTATATGTCTCTGATTACAGTGCAGATAATTTCCACTATCACAAGAAGTTTGGATAATACTAGTTTATTATCATTTGTTTGATTTTTACAATTATTTATTTACTTATTTACTGCACTCAGGAGAATGCAGTGTCAGAAAGCAAAAAAATAAATGTTTCCTCCACTCTCCAGCATCCATTATCTCCACTATTATGCCCCCCCCCCACACACACACACAAAACAGCCCCGTCCCAGTGTATGGGAACTGGTCCCAGGGGCCTGTGAGACCCAAGGAGGGAGCAGGCAAGTGGGGACTGCAGTGTGCCGTTCATGGGTGACGCACGACAAACGCATGGGCCTGGGCATCAAGAAAACCACAGAGGTCCTTGGGATTTGGGTTAGAAGACAGGTGGGTTATACAATAGGGCAAAAGCTATTTCAGAGCTAGGCACGGTGGTGCAAGTTTGAGGCCGTCATCTACCATATGAGTAGACTATCTCAAACCTTCCCCTCCCCCTAAAAAGTGATTTCACCCAAGTCAAACTATACGTGGTTTATCTCAAGCTAATATCAGATCAGAATCAGGCACATTCTTAGGCCAAGCTCTGGTGAAAAAGCTTCACACACCTCTCTCATGATTTTGTCTATTTAACGCTGGGAAAACTGACCAGGGTGACTCAGGGGTAATTGTAATAGTTACCGCTCAGAATGGTTTCTGTAATGTCAAGATAAACCTACAATCCTTGATTAATATTCATGAACAATTAAATGCCTCCCCCCTTACTGCCTGGATATGTTTGATGGTTCTTGGCCTCCAGCTCTATGGTGATCCTATAACAATTAGCTGAGTAGTTAATTAGAAAAGGGAACCAGGAAGGAAGAGCTTGTGGGGTGAAACCTCATTCTTCTGGAATTGGTGACAAGGCAGTGGATCCTGATGTCCTCTGCAACTTGAGAGAGAGCAAGGCCCTGTCTGTGTCACTGTGCATAAGGAGAAGATGTACTTCTGACAGGTCTGGAGTGAGGCAAATGGGGGAAGCAAATGAAATGAAAGCTCCTACCTTAGCTGGACAATCTCTTCCCATTAGGTACCCCTGAAAGTATAATTAAGTCTGGTGACATGGGTAAGGCTGTCCCCCTACCCCAACAATAGGGAAACAAGAAGGAGAGGTGGGACCCCAAAACTCCCTCAGGACTGAGTAAGTGGCTCAGTGTCCAAAGGAAGGAAATGGATCGCCCCATGCTGCATCCTGGGTTCCCTGTGAGCCCGTGGCCAGGCTTAGGAGTTCTGCTGGAGGTCTTTGTTTGATATCCCCATGCCACTGGGTGCATGGGGGCAGTCAGCTGACCAATTATCTCTCTAGGTGGCACTTCGAAGGCTCAATTGATGGCCCAACTCAGGCAGGGTATGCACTAGCCCACATGGCCTTTTCTGCCACACATTTAAAACAGGGACCTAGAGGCCTCTATGCAGCCACATGGATAGCATGTGCCAGCACTTGACAATTCTGTTCATGGGCTTTCTCATCTCTCCCATGGTACCTTAAATGCCACAGCTGAGACTTCTGCCTGCAAGGTCAGGGCCCCTCTGTCCAGGGCTTAGGTTAGCCCTGAAGTCGGAAAGCTCTGGGAGACATGAGATGGATTTTATTCCGTATCTTGAATTATGGGGTTGTTTTTGTTGTTGTTGTTGTTGTTTTAATTTTTATTTATTTATTTATTTTAGCTGTTTATAGTTTTCTGGTTTTAGGGCATCTTTACAGAGGCCCACCAGGAGGCAGGTTGTAAACTAATCTCTGGCTAGAGAGCCATCTGGATTATTATAATCCCAATGTGGGTCCTGATAGGAAACTCATTTGCATTCATCCTAGCCTGCTTCCAGACCTGTGGCCCACCCAATACGGCAGAGCAGAGCAGACGTCAGATAGGCAGAGGTTCTTTGGAGTCAGAGATTCCTCAGATTCAGAAAGGAGGGTAGGGCTGAGGCAATGCCCTACACACGGCACTAGGCCTTAGAGACCTGGCCCTGTGGATCAAGATAGAGATCTGACACTTAGCATGGAAGGCTGGGCTGCATCCATACCTGACTCTGTCAGGCACTATGTCCTCAGCACCCCCCTCTAGACAGCAGTAGTTAGTGAGGATGGAGAAGCTCAGTGGACTACTGAAACTCAAAGGCTCTTTACTTGGGCAGTGTTGCATTGAACCCAGGCCCCACCTAGACAGGTCTCACTATGTAGCCCAGGCTGGCCTCAGATTCACAGCAGTGCCGCCTCAGCTTCCTGAATGCTCATATCACTGAGCACCATGCTCTGCTTCTCAGAGACCACTTAGTACAGCTACCTTATCTCCGGGAAGTTTCTCCTACCCTGGGAAGGGTTTGTTAGTGGCAGTTGTATGTTGTTACTGCTCTAAGAATGACCTAAATGTGACGAACAGGGCCTGTCTCCCCTCTAGTCCATCTATTGAACACCTAGCCCCTTCATCTACCTATTTAAGCATCCTTGACCTTCCCAGGGACACTCTTCTGTCTCTGTAATCTGCATTCCACACTTTCAAGTTGCATTTGCTGCTTTGCAAATGGGGACACAGATATGGTTGGCCTGGGGAAGTGACGCTGGGGTGGTGGTGGGGCAGCAAGGGGGTACAGCATGGGCAAGGCACTGGGGACAAACACCAGCAATGCCACCCTCAAGGTCCCCTCACTGTGCTGATATATTGTGTACCCTAGTAATTTGTCCCAGAGGGACAAAGGATTGCCTCTGGACAGAGAGGAGACACATAGACAAATGGCAGTTTATAAAGGTAAAGGGAGAAATCTCATGTTAGGATGAGGTTTTTTATTTTAATTGGGCATTTTAATTAGGTGAACCACAGGGGCCTTTGATGGCTGGACTTTGGTAATCAGCCTAAGGAAGAGGAAGTGACCAAATAAGGGAATAGACCTTGGTGGCTGGCTTTAGGAATGTAATCTAATGGTCTTTCGCAAGGCAGAGGGAATGGTGAGAACGGCAAGGCCTGCCAGAGTCACATGTTTGAGAGGGCTAGTGTCCCTTCAAGGGGTCACTTACAGGAACAGAAATGACACAAAGACAGCCACATCACCAAAGCCTACCCCGGCATAGGTTGAAAGGATAAGAAGAAAGGTCAGCTGGGTACCTTTGGTGGGCCCTGCCCAGGTATGTCGCTAAGTGAACATGATATGCACAGCAGAGTTAGTGCAAGAGGTTTATTGGGGGCGGGGAGAGTGAAAGAGTGAAAGGCCGTCTCAGAGTGGGGACAGAAGAGACGCAGACAGACAGACAGAACAGGTGTTGTAGAATATTATTTTAACTATGTGAGGATGTGTTACATTTGTTTTTGCTACAGAATATTACTTTAACTGTGTAAAGGTGTGTTACTTTTGTTTATGCTGCATTTGTTTGATTATGTAAACATGTGTTGCATTTATTTCATCTTACCGGCCTAAGGTGCCTGATTGGTCTAATAAAGAGCTGAATGGCCAATAGTTAGGCAGAGAAAGAGTAGGCGAGGCTGGTGGACAGAGAGAATAAAAATAGAGGAGAAATCTAGTGTCCAGAGAGAAGAGAGAGAAACAGAAACGAAAGAAGGAGATAATGAAGAGAAAGAGACGGACACGCCCTGGACTGGCCAGGCAGCCGCCAGTCAGCAGACATGAGAAGCAGTGAAAAGTAAGATATACAGAAAAAGTAAAAAGCCCCAAGGCAATAGGTAGATAAAGAGAAACAGATTAATTTAAGTTAAAAGAGCTAGCCAGAAATGAGCCTAAACTAGGCCGAACATTCAAAACTAATAAGAAAAGTCTCTGTGTCATGATTTGGGAGCTGGTCAGTGGCCCAAAAGAAAAAGCCTGGTGGAAAACAGGGAAGAGGCAAGGCACACAAAACAAGAAAGACGAGAGAAGCAGGAGAGGAAAGAAGAGGCAAGAGAGGAGAGCAAACTGCAAACTGCTGCAAGCCGCAGGAAAACGTAATGGAACTCCGCTACTGTCACCAAAAGCTACTACTTGGAAAAGTCAAGGACTTCTCCAAAGGTCAAGCCATGGCTTAAGAAGTCTTGGTGATATTTTATTAGTTGGTTCCTACAATGATTTTCTTGTATGCTATGTGCTTCCAAGAACTCCTAACAGTGTATTTATCTAAAATACTTACCAAGCATCCAAGGCCAAACGATCCCCTAAACTAAGGCAACACCCTTGTGGAAACAATGCCTGTCTCCTGGGTCAGGCGGATAGCTTTATTTCTCGGGCAATTTAAGCTGAGACCCTCCTTTCTTACACATCCTTACTAACACTGTAGACTCCTAACTTCTTACCTAACCACTTCTAGGAATGTAGACTGAGCACATAAATCCCCTTTTCTTGATATACTAACCGATGATTAGCTCTCAGTTGACCTCCTCCTTTAACCACTCCCTTTCGGGTTGTAAAAGAAAGCCTGACAGTCACTGCCTGAGGAAAATTCTTACCTGCCTTTATGACCCTGTAGGAATTCAAGCCTGGTGACTTGGCTGGAAGGGGAGGATTGTGCTGAGGGCCGCAGGAATATATCATAAGAACTCAGCTGGTTATGGCAAAGTCACTACCTGAAGGGATCAAGGAATTCCTTCAGAGGAAGCCAACTTCCAAGGAGCTTTTGGTTTACTTGACTTGTTATATGTCAGCTGTATTCTGTTATGAAAATCATGTGTGCCTTCATAGTTTTCCCAATTGATTTTTCCCTAAGAAGGGCTAACAGTGTAGACTGATCACTCTCTGTACATACACATTCAAGGTATTTGGAGAACAGCCTCAGGAAAGGCTTCCTCTGGATCAGATATCTCCCTTGGCCACTTTCAAGGACTAACAGTAATAACAGTCCACATGCTAGTGTCCTGATTTAAGGTAAATTCCACAAGGAGACACCGCCTAGGTCAGGTGGACGTTAAATAATAGCTTTACACAATTTAGCTCGGACCCTCCTTTCTTACAGCCTTACTAACTTTATAGACCTCTAACTCCTTACCTAACCACTTCTAGGAATATTTAGATAACTTTCTGTGCTGACAGCTATGCTCAGCCAGAACCCCAGTTCAAACCTCCCTGTAATTATCATCATTGGCAGCATCCGGCCAGGTCCATCCCCAGATGGAGGAAAGTACCTTATCAGAGATACCTCTGTACTCTCTAAGAACAGACTTAAGCATCCAGGCTACCTGTTTGAGAAGGCCTGGCAGATGTGCCAATTAAGCTTAACTTTCTCCTTTCCCAAATCTTTCCTCTAGTTCCAGATCTCCCTTTAACTTATCACCAGAGGCATCTAGCTATACACAGGTTGCCTAGCAACCGAGCACACCTTCCCTCACCCTGCAGATAGTTTGGACAGATAGGAGCCACAGGGGAAAAAAAGGCAGTTTTATTTTCTCCCATTGACCTTGCAACTTATAGATTCTTAACATTTTCTACCAATCACGTTTGAGACTATAGTTGAGCACATAAAATCCCTCCTTTTAGATATTACCCAAATTTAGCCTTTAGTTAATTCATTTCCCCATTGGTCACTTCCCTTTTGGGTTGCAAATGATAATTAACAATTACTGCCTCTGTGTGATTCTTATCACCCCTCCGTTTGACCCTGAAAACCTGGCTTTGCACTGCCAAGGGATTATGGCTTGTAAGTGTGTGTATATATATATATATATACTGGGACTCCCAGGGCATGGGAGGATAGAGAGGAAGATTTGGGAGAATAAATGACTGGACTAAGAGCTCGGTGTGCTCAGATTCTATTTCCAAAAAATAGTCCTTGCCATGAGCAGTTCTCTCTCCTGAGCTCCTGGGATGTATAATATTAAGGCTGGTCCCTCTAATATTATACAAGAGGATTGCTATTGTTCGGGTTTATAACTGAATACCCTAGAGAACTTGAGGACAGAGAACTGAGAGGGATAAGGAGGATTTTGAAGAGAGAACTTGAAGATGAGATGGAAAATGAGAAAGGGCCAGATGGGGAAGTACTAGATGGGTAAGAACGAGATGAGAAGAACCTAGATGAGGCAGAATTAAGATGAGAGAATTAAGATAGAACTTAGAGGGGACAGCAGATAAAGGTAGAGAGAAATTAGGTAAGAAAGGAGCTAGGCACAAGAACAGAATTGAAGCTGTGTAGATAGGATTTTATCCCAGAAGAATAAAGTAGACAGACAAAAGTTAGATTCTTTTCCTGAAAATAATTCTCGCCATTCCTAGCTTCTCTTCTGGGCCCCTGGTAAGAATATTATTAAGGCTGGTCCTTTAATAATATTTGAGACTAAACGTCCCATCCTGTAGCTGTTTTCAAATAATCACTCAGAGGCTTATATTAATTATAAATGTTTGGCTGATGGCTCAGGCTTATTACTAACTAGCTCTTACATTTCTGTTAACCCATTTCTTTAATCATTGTATTGCCACATGGCCCATGGCTTACCAGAGCTCTGGCATTTTGCTCCTTCTGGGGCTGCTGGTGTTTCCCCTGACTCTGCCCTTTCTCCCTCTATCTCTGCTTAGATTTCTTGCCTGGCTCTATCCTGCCTTGCTATAGGTAAAAGCGGCTTTTTTATTAACCAATGGTAATAAAACATATTCATGCATACAGAGAGGTTATCCCAAAGCAGTGAACTGTGCTTGGCGGACACTTTTAGGGGTGTACATGTCACCTTGCCGACAGTGGAAAGGAACCTAGAAACAGGTGATGATATAATAGCTTCAGTGGCAGAGGCAGGCTGCAGCAGCAGCAGAAACTAACATTGGTGACAACTCACAAAGCTAGGAACCTAGAGTACACTGCACATTCTGCAGGCAGCTCAACAGGTTGGAGAGTGTTCGCCTGCCTCATTTGGACCAAACCTCTTCCAGGCAGCTCAGCTGGTTTCCACTTCTTCCACGCAGCTGGTCTAGTCTGAGTCTTCTTTGCAGCTTGGCTCTCTGCTCTTCTGAGAGGGACTCTGCTTTTATTGCTTATTCCAGCAGGGAGGGGCCTAGTGAATCTGCTCAGTTTCAGGGACTTCCTGAAGTTATTTTGAGTTGTTTACTTTCTTGCTTAAGGAACTTCCTCCAGGATGGAATGTTTCTATCTCAAAGGAAACTGTTACACAACAGGGAGTGCTAGGCACAAGCATGGAGAACAGGACAAATTGCTGGAGTGTTTCTCTCTTTCTACCTCATGGGTTATAGGAATCAAATTCAGGTGTCAGGCTTTGTAGGAAGCTCCTGCATTTACCTGCAAGACAGCTTCCTGGTCTATTTTTGTTGTTTTTGTTTCAAACCACTAAAAATTTTATTATTATTGTGCACTTGTGTGTGGGCACTTGTGCTATGGAGCGTATACAGAGGTTAGAAAACAACTTTGTGGCGTCAGTTCACTAATCCCACCTTAATGTGACTTCTGGAGATCCAATTCAGGTGGATAAGCTTCAGTGAGCCTTCATTAGTTGAGAAATCCTTCCCACTCCTTTGTTTTGAGAGCAACTCTTGATATGTAGCTCTGGCTGGTGGACCTTGCCTTGATCCTCTTGCCTTTGCCTCATTCTTGCCTCTTGAAGGCTGAGATGATAAGCTTGAGTCCTCACACCTGATGAGCCAACCCCCATACCCTAAACTGGAGAACCAAATTTAGGCCTTAAGGATGCCAGGCAAGTGATGTATAGCTGGGTTACAGTCCAGCTCTTCTTTGTCTTTCTTCCTAAGGCAAATGTCTTTATATACAGGAGATTTATTTATTTACTTTGTTTTTTGCAAGATAGGGTCTCTCTCATTGTGTAGCCCTGGCTGTCCTGGAACTCACTCTGTAGACCAGGATGGCCTTGAACTCACAAAGATCCTCCTGCCTCTGCCGCCAGAGTGCTGAGATTAAAGATGTGCACCACCACTGCCTGGCTATACAGCAGTTATGTAAGAAAATGTTTTCTTTCCTAGTCTCGGGTCCCTGATCTAAGACCCCGCCCCCCATTCGTGCGTGGCTTATACTCTTGTATCAGTTCAATATTAATCTTCTTATTCACCATTATTTGCAAAGCCTAAATTCTTTATTCTGTGTTGGAGGAGACTAAAAATTCAGTCAAGGACCATCATGAGTTTTTAGTGGACAACCAGATTAACTGAGCCAAGTTCCAGAGTTCATTGACAGATAACTCCAGAAGAAAACCATTGGCAAAAGGCAAAACAAAATATGCCATATGTGATATTGCAGAATAATCGAGGTTTAGTTAAACTACAAAGACCTCTGGTATTGAATCAGAAGTGGGAAATGCTTTTCAAATTATAAACAATAATGCCAGAAAAAGTTATTTCCCCCAAATGTTGTACACTACAATCCTTTGGGCAAAATAGCCACCATCTTCAACAGATGAACTGTGCCTGCTTGCAAGAGTTTCTCGCCCTTCACTGGACTTGTTGACTGTTGATACCCCCTCGTAAAGGAAGGGGTGGGACCCTCATCAGAGTTCAGTAGCTCCTCCTAGGCATTGTACACAACTGCATGTGGTTGTATGGGGGACAGGGTGTCTCTGGAGGTGCTGGAGTATATAAGCAAGGAAGAATAACTGAAGTGGGGACTCCATCTGTGAGGGTATGGGAAAGCTATCATCCGTGTTGGGTCAATTCTTTACAGTGCAGCTGCTATGAATAACCCCTCATTCACGCTCTATGAATAATCTCAATAAACTCATTGGTTTTCCAGGATGAACTTTGGTGGAATCATATTTTGGTTTGCTGTTGGGACCTTTTAAGGAAGTAGACCAAAACATTTTGTTTTTCATTGCACATTTAAGTAACTGGCTATATATAGTTTTAAAGATGGGCATCTACAATGAACAGATTATTAATTATACTTTAAATTACTTTTTGGGTGAACATGACAAGATCTCCCTCTGTAGCCCAGGTCAGCCTTGCCTAGAGCTCATGATCTTCTTGTTTCAGCCTCTGAGTTCTAGGATTATAGCCCCATGCTATATATATTGTTAATCACAAAGATTCAAAGAGAAAGACCACCAACCAAAATCATCATGGCAAAATTAATTAAAGCAAGTTTTTTAAATTTGTGTACATGGGCTGCCTCCCACTAAGGTGGGGTTCAAGAGGTCAGCACTGAATATGAGGAAGACAAAAATTTTTTTTTCATTTGTTTTTAAGATTTATTTATCACATATAGAGTGTTCTGCCGGCATGCCAGAAGAGGGCACCAGATCTCATTACAGGTGGTTGTGAGCCACCACGTGGCTGCTGAGAATTGAACTCAGGACCTCTGGAAGAGTAGGCAGCGCTCTTAACCATCTCTTCAGTCCCGAAGACAAAGTTTTTATAGCTCAGGAGTAGGGGGTTTCCAAATCTGGGATTTGGCAGGCAAAATAGGCAGGGTTTCAGAAGCATAACAAGTCAGTCCTAACGACCTCCTGAAACAAAGGCGTAATTAAAGGTGGTCATAAGGTAATGTCTTCGGGTTTCTATTGCTGTGAAGAGACACGTAACTATGGCAACTCTTTTTTGTTTGTTTTGTTTTTCGAGACAAGGTTTCTCCATGTAGTTTTGGAGCCAGTCCTGGATCTCGCTCTGTAGACCAGGCTGGCCTCGAACTCACAGAGATCCGCCTGGCTCTGCCTCCTGAGTGCTGGGATTAAAGGCATTTACCACCGCTGTCTGGCACCATGGCAACTCCTATAAAAGAAAACCTACAGTTTCAGAGGTTTATCATCATCATGGCATGTGGTGTGCAGGCAGACATGGTGCTGGAGAAGGAGCTGAGAGTTCTACATCCTGATCCACAGGCAGCAGAAGCAACTGTGTGTGACACTGGGCATAGCTTGAGTATCGGAGACCTCAAAGCCCACCCCCACAGTGACACACTTCCCCCAACAAGGTCACACCTACTCCCACAAGCCACACTTCTTAATATTGCCACTCCCTATGGGGGCCATTTTCTTTCAAACTACCATAGTGGTCATAACAATAGACAGTCACAACAACTGTTTGAAACGAAGGAGGGTTACAAAATGGTTATAAATAACTTCTTGAAACAGACATGGTTGTCATTCCTGGAACAGGCAGTGTAGAACCATTTGTAGTTAAGGTCACAAGTGGAGCAAAGCCCAATCCTTGAGAAACAGAGGTTGAATCATAAACAGGAATGAGCCTAGTTGGTCTTTACTATAAGATGGCTTTTTAGCCTAAGATGGAGGCAATCTGGTTCATCAAAATAATTCTTGGTTTAAATAACTTCTTTATCAAAAATAGGTACATATGATTTCATATGGTCTGATGTGAGTTTTTATGCTTTTGTCTAAAACAGAGTAGAACACATTACTTAGAAGGTCTATTTTGTAAGAATGTTCGTGTGTGTGTGTGTGTGTGTGTGTGTGTGTGTGTGTGTGGAGAACTTGGTGAAGATAAACTGAATCACCCTACTAAAAATAAACCTCACTAGTTCTTCGATAATCTTAAAGTGAAGAAAAACACACACACACAAAAAAAACACACACA
>CABHPP010147097.1:0-19864 GCA_902168425.1 Peromyscus attwateri
TTTTGGGAGCCCAGTGCCTATGGTGTGATGCCTCGAGCAGCCTTGGTGCAATGGGGAGGGACTTGGGCCTTCCTAGGCTCACTGTGCCGGGCTCTGCTGACTCCCCATGGGAGACCTTGATTTGGGAGATGTGGGGATGTGGGGTGGTTTGGGAGGGAGGGTTGGAGGGTGGGAGGAGGGAGGAGGGGAGGATCTGTGGGTGGTATGTAGAATGAGTAGAAATTTTCTTAGTAAAGAAAAAAAAAAAGAGCAGGCCTGTAATCACAGTTTTTTGGGAAGGGGGTTGTGCCAGGAGGATTGACAGTCCAAAGCTAGCCTTTCAAATTTTAAACTTGAGAAGTGTCTTGTTTTATTACTATTCTAACAAATTTTTTCTTTTATCAAAAAAATTTTTTTCTCACATACCATATCCTAATTACAGTTTCCCTCCCAGTTCTTCCCCATCTTCCCTCCTTTAGTTTGTAAAAAAAAATTAGACAGCTCAGAGTCTAGCTTCCAACTTGGTATGTATGTGTAGGTAAAGTTCTAATCCCCTTCCACTACCCCCTGGTTGCTGAGAATACAGATATGCAGGGTTTATGCAGTGTTGGAGTTTGAACCCAGAGTTCCCTGAACATGTAAGCTCTTATAGTTGCTTTTATGGCCAACCTGACAAACTAGAGTAATTTGGAAAGAGGGTGTCTTAATTAAGAAAATGCTTCCATCAGATTGGCCTGTAGGCAAGTCTTTGGGGGCATTTCCTTGATTTCTGATGTGAGAGGATCCAGCCCAGTGTGGGCAGTGTCACCCCTGGGCAGGTCTGAGTTGCATAAAAAAGGAAGCTGAACAAGCCAGTGAGAGCATTCTTCCATCTCTGGGCTTCAGTTCCTCCTTGCAGGTTCCTGTGCAGGTTCCTGGCTTGGCTTCCCTCAATGATGAACTGTGATACCTTTTCTTCCCCAAATACTCTGGGTCAAGGTCTTCCTCACAGCAATAGAAAGCAAACTAAAACACTAGGCAAGCATTCCCCCAGTTAGCACACATTTAGTGACTAAAACAAACACAAAATTATCATTATGTAATTATGGGAGCTGGTAGTCTAACGTGAGTCCATGGGGCTTCATTCCTTTAGAAGGCTATAAGCCAGAATCTGTTTCCTTTTTCCTAGTTTCAGTGGCTGTCAGCCCAGGGCTCCTGCATCTTTTCTCTGACCTCTGCGTCCCTGCTTACAACGTCTCTTTGGCAGGATATTTGTGATAACAATTAGTCTACTCTGGTAGTCCAGGATAATAGATCTCAAGATCCTTAATACAGTGATGTCTACAAACTCTCTTCTTTCTAAAATATATTCGAAGTTTAGGGGATTAATAACTTAAGATCGGGAGGGAACATTAATATTTTAGGGACACATTGGACTTTCTCATTTTAGACTTCAAGGAATCTAAGTATAACATTCTAGGAAGACAAAATTTCGTGAGAATTGTGGTTGTCTTTTTTTTTTTAAGATTTATGTATTTATTTTATGTATATGAGTGCTCTATTGACTTTATGCCACAAGGAGGCATCAGATCCCACTATAGATGGCTGTGAGCCACCATGTGGTTGCTGGGAATTGAACCCAGGACCTCTGGAAGACCAGCCAGTGCTCTCAACTGCCGAGAGCCCCTCTGGTTGTCTCTTTTGCCAACCACTTTAGTAATCACACACTCGTAGATGTCTCAAATGAGGCAAGTACAGTGTCTTTGCCCCTGGCGATGTTCTACAGGAGTTTGAGCACCATGAAAGCGTAGGAAATCTGTGTATAAGAATGGAAGAGACAGGAGGGGAGCAGCGAGCTGGTACTGGAAGCCCTTAAAGGGTAGACCCTCGCGACTGGTTGTCTGTACGACTGGTTGTCTGTACGGGGTAGTTAGGGATGAGGCTTTGTAAATAGAGATTCTTTCTTGGGCCCTGACCGCACTCTGGCCTTGACCCCTCTACTCTTGCCTCTGCCTTTTTCAGGTGATGATGATGGGCAACGCCCAAGTAGCCAGGCTGCTGCTGCTCTACGGTGCCGAACCGAACCGCGAGGACCCAGCCACCCTGTCCAGACCGGTGCACGATGCAGCGCGGGAGGGCTTCTTGGACACTCTGGTGGTACTGCACCAGGCGGGGGCGCGGCTGGATGTGCGTGACGCCTGGGGTCGCCTGCCGGTGGACTTGGCCCGGGAGCGGGGCCATCGCGACGTTGTGCGGTATCTGTGTGCGGCTGGGAGCGCTCCCCAAGGCAGCGGGCCAGCAGGCACAGCTTCGGCTCAAGCACCCCCAGGTGAGCACCGCTTGAAATCTGAGCGCTTCTGAAACTCATTTACAGGTGGAAAAGTTGAGCAGGGTCTCCTGGCTGCCTTCACACAGCCAAGTTGTGGGACAACCTAAGAAGATGCAACTCAAACGATCCTGAGAACATGGACGCTGTCCCACAAATTCCAGCTTTACCCACCCACTTACCCTAGTCAAGGCCTAGGCTGGAAGGCAGGAGGGCCAGAGGTCTAGGGTTCAGTTCGCACTGTGGAGCAGCAGCAGGGACTCGCTGCCACTTACAGAGCCTCGGTTTTGTAGCTTCGCCTGGCAGACTGATTTCACAGTTTCCAAACCTCTAGACCCTGTCCTTCAGCTCTGTGTTGACAAAAGCAACTTTGTCAGCCTTGGCCCTCTGCCTTCTCAGTGGAAAATTTTCTACCCCGCCCCCCCCCCCGGGGTGGGGGGGAGTTTTGAGGGTATCTGAGATGGAGATGTTGCAGTCCCCCCTTCTAAGGAAAAGAGACTTCTTTCTTTCCCGTCTTTTCAAGCTTTCCATTTCATGGCTGGAGGTTCAGCTATTAAGAGTACACTGCTCTTCCTGAGGCAGAATTCGATACCCAGCACCCACTTCAGGCAGTTTACAACAGCCTGGAATTCCAGCTCCGGAGGACTCGATTCCTCTGGCCGCCGCGAGCACCGGGGCGCGCGTGCACACGCACACATAATTAAAAATAAAATTTAAGCTTTCCACTTTTTGGAGACATGGCTAAACCACAACTGAGTATAAGCTTCCTTGGCCTTTCAAAGCCTTCAGCCACCAGGAAACCTTTCTTTTCTTGGATCCCATCCCTCTCTCCCCCACACATGAAGTTTAAAGTCTTTTATTTACGAAAGAGAAAATATTTTTAATTTAAATGAGATATATAAAGCAATACACGAAAATGACTCAAATGTTTAGTGCAAAACATGACTGAGAAGATGCTAGAATGGCCCTCTGGAAGTGGGAGTGTTGACTGCGGGTTACAGAACACAAGCTGCCAGCAAGAAGAGGGAGGCTCCGGGTGGGTCGGATCCCTCCGAGCGCAGATGTCTTCCCGAGAGCGTGTGGGAGGAAACCTGTTTTCAGTGGGTAGGTTTGCAAAGGAGGAGTGTGGTCAGGACAAAGAAGTGGTTAGAGAAGCTGCTACGAGAACGGGAGTGAGGATAGCAGGTGCCCAGGCTGCAGCGGAAACCGTCGCAGCGAGGAGGGGAACTAGCGAGCGAAGGCGGGTCCGGTAGGAACCGGGAAGACCTTAGAAGAAGGAGCGTCCATTTTGTTCGACCAGTGACAAAATGCCATTAATAGGTTCGAGGGGGAGACCAGATGGAAAGGGACACTGCGGGGGTCCTCTGCCTTCCAGAGCCCGGAGCCCTCTGCTGCCGGGATCGAAGGCACCTTGCGGGGAGGCCGGGAGGCGACTCTTCACGGCTGCCCCAGGCCGGGCAGGATTCGCCGCCGCCCGCTTTCCCACAGTCCTGGTTTTCTCCGGCTGCAGAAGAGACAGCCAGGGAGGGCGGCTCACACTGCTGACACAGCTTAGAGCCGAAGGGAAAACCGGGGACTGGCCGGGGTCTGGGACTGGCGGGAGCCACCCGGAGAGCTTGGCCGTGGTGGTGGTGGTGGTGGTGGAGCGGGGCTGCCGCGGAGTCAGGGCGGGACTGGCGCCTCCGGCTGCTTTTCTAAGGCGGGTTTTCACTCTTTTCTCCGCAGACGCTCCGGATTTCGCGGACCACCCCTAGAACAGGGCTAAATCCCTCACCTGCTCGCCCGGTTCGCTTTCTTGGACCCACATCTGGAAAAAGAACAGCGCTTGGCTGGTCCCGATTCGCGTCTGTGATTCTAGCATGTGGGAGGCTGAGGCGCGCAGTTAGAGGCCACCCTGCTTTACAATGAAATAAAAGGAAATAATGCTTTTTAAAATGTCAACTGGTTTTTTGTTTTTTGTTTTTTTTTTACATAGAATTTGCCTGCCCCGGCCCCCAAATCCCGTTTCAGCTTTCATTTCTATATTATTTTGCAAAAAGTGTTTTGAAATAAACTCTCTTTCTTGTGAGCAGTGCTGTGGTGCTCCACCTCACCCTCCACCCGGTACTGTTGACGTAGTAACAGCCATTTAGCGGAAATAAGAGAGTTCAAAAGGGTTATTGACTCTTCTAAAATTTCCAACAAATTTGTAGATCCAAGACTCTTAACTAAAAAAAAAATGGTTTTTATCCGCTTATTCTGTCAACTTTTATTATTCGGGCACTGTGCCAGAGACTAACCAATCCTCACACAAAAACAGGAAAATAGGAATTTTATTCTCAATTTCACTGAGTCACAAACAACATCATTTCTGATACTTTTGTTTCGTATGCCTCCTATCACAGACAAACACGTCCGGATCTCAGAAAGAAGATTCATCAAACAAAAGCCAGGTCTTCAGATGAGGTGTGCTTAAGATGGTGGACGGGAATTCCAGGGAGTCTGGGTTTTCATAATTGGCCTTTGGTCATTACCCGACCACAGTTATCAAAGTGGTTCGAGGTGCTTTGCTTAAGTAACAAAGCAGACCCCGCATCTCACGCCTCCTTGGCCGGCTGGCGGCGGAGGACTGTGGGAATCCTAGCTGAGCTGGGTTCCCTGACAGTGTCCTGTGGTGGGATTCCCAGCTACGCTACTCCACACCCCAGAATGCAATGCACCTCCAGAACAGGAATACTGCTGCTCTGCTACCCACGCTCACCAGATCATGGCTGCTACACTTTTTTTAAAAAAAAACTTTACATCACATAAGCCTATTTTTTAAATGTACACTAAGTGGGTCAGGGTGTCACACTCCTATACTTGAATCCCGAGGCAGAAGAAGTGTGAGTTACAGGTCAACCTGGGCTACACAATGAAACTCCAGGATCTCATGGGGGAGATCACAAATGACAATTGTACAAAGGACGGCCTCATCTAGTCTCAGCACATTGCTAGGATCATTTGATGATCCCTTTCGCCAACTGTAGGGTGCTCTCTCCCCACTTCTGCCTCGGAGGTGGAGGTTCGCAGTCTTTTCCTTGCCAGCAACCTCCCTTAAGGTCTTAGCAGCTCCACCTCGTAGACTTGGAGCTCTGAGCACAGCTGCCTACCGAGCCTCGCAGTGGAAATCTGCTTTGAGCTTCCCGCCGCCTGAGAGCTCAACATACACACACCCCGGGAAACCGCTAGTGTTAACCAGAAGGCTGGGGAGGGAGCGGCAGCACGCAGACAACTTCAGAACCAGTAGGAGTCAGAAGGGTCTGTGCCTTGGGGAAAGCCACTCCAGAAAGCAGAATTCTGGAGTTTTTCCGGCTGTGAGTTGGTGGCCCAGGAGGGATACCGCTAGCTACCTCCATGTGGCCTCCATGGGGCCACGCTTCATGCATTCTTTAGCTGATGCCCACCGCTTCGCTCCCTTCTAGATCAGGCAAAACCATTGGAGCAGCCAAGTTCAAGGACAAGACAAATAAGCGTGTTTTAAAGTGAATGGGTTATTATTTCCCCTTCGGAACTTTTCTCTAAGTGATTTGTCTTGCAGTACTTTAGTAGATTTCTGAATCTTGTACCTCAGATAGCAAACAGTTACTGCTTCTGTTGTTTTCTAAAAGCAAAACCCCTGGTGTTCAAAAACTTTTCATCGTTCTGTTTCAGCTTCTGCCTCTTCCCCTCGCCATGAGAACCCCATCAGGGAATCCTTCTCCCACTCCCCAATAAGTCAGAACTCCAGGATTTGGTTCAATGCCTGAGGAGAACAAATTAGTATGCCCATGCTATACAGAAGAATCAAGAGAGAAATACTTATTCTTTATTGAACTTGCAGGGAGGGTGCTGTCCGCTCGGCCTTCCACTGCAGATTGGAGCACTGCTACCCCGCTGTTTATTATTTCTCCTTCACTGTAAGGGAGTCAATAAAATTATTTTGTTGTTAATAACTGAGATGAGAAAACGCCTTGCACACAGCTACTTATGAAGTACCTTTTAAGATTCTTCTGTCTGTAATCCTGTAAGTCATCAAGACATACATACCTGTAATATCTGCCCACTAGCCCAGGATTCAATATTAATTGCAAGTCTCTTCTTTTTGGACTCTACTAGATGAGTAGTTCTGGTCAGGGACTATGAGCACTTGGATACAATGGTAAGCAAGAAAAAACTGTGGTCCTTCAGAAGTATTACACAGATTATGCACAAATGTATTTGCAATCAAACAATGCAGAATAGAATTATTTTTCTTCATTGCTATTCCCCAGAGACATTGTTAAAGTGAATGAATTCTTCATTTTATTTCCTTTGAAATAGCATTACATAGTATGTACTCTTTGGTAACTGTCTATCTTAGGGTTATCATTGCCTTGATGAAACACCATGACCAAAAGCAAGTTGGGGAGGAAAGGGTTTATTTGGTTTACACATCTACATTGCAGTCCATCATTGAAGGAAGTCAAGACAGGAACTCAAAACAGGAACTCAACCTGGAGGCAGGAGTTGATGCAGAGTCCATGGAGAGGTGCTGCCCACTAGCTTGCTCTCTATGGCTTGTTCAGCCTGCTTTGTTATAGAACCCAGGACCAGCAGCCCAGGGGTGTCACTACCCACAATGGGATGAGCAGGCCTGCCTGCAGCCCAACCTTATGGAGGCATTTCCTCAGTTGAGGCTCCCTCCTCTCTGATGACTATAAGTTGTGTCAACTTGCCATAAAACTAGCCAGTGCACTGGCTAAAACACCCAACATGTCTTGGAGACTTTTTTCCAAGTCAGAAAAATTCTTCGTTTCTAAACTTCACCAGGAAAGTTGTTGTCATCATCTCTCTGTTGTGGATTCATCTGTTTTCCTCTTATAAATACTGTACCCCAATTGAAAGGACATCTCAAATTGTATTTGGAGCTTATAATCTAGGATAACATCCTTATCTCAAGATCCAGGGCTTAATTACATCCTTGGAAACCTCTTTTTCCATGCAGTCACTGGTTCCAGGGATTTAGATCCAGATACCTTTGAAGTCTGCAATGTTAGAAGATTATCCCAGTTGTCCAGGTGGGCACAGTGTCATCACAGTTATCCTTAGAAGCAGGAGAGGAAGACAATCAGAGAGAATAATATGAAACAGGCTCAGCCCAACAGAGCTAGATTTAAAATATAGGAAGGGGGTGTAAGCTGAAGAACCCATGTAGCCTCTAAAACATGGAAAATAACTATTCCCAGGCCCTCCAGAAAGAATGAGTGCTGTCTATACACTGATTTGCAGCCCAGTAAGATCTATTTTGCACTTGTGAACTCTAGAACTATAAGACAATACATCTGCGTTGTCTTAAGTGTTTATGTATTTTAGAATATTCATTGTAGTTGTAGCAGGAAACTAACACAGGAGGGAAGAAGGGTTCTGTGTTGGTCATCATCTAAGAGTGATCTCCAGTAACTTCCTCTCATGTCACCTCCTATTTGAATGTATGGGAACATCATCTATCATTGGGCAATTGTCAAGCTAAGTACAACAGCCAGTCACTACCTCACATGCATTAGAATAGTCAAAATCTAAAACCCCAGCAAACATAACATCTGATGAGGTGGTAAGCAGT
Organism: Peromyscus attwateri; assembly: GCA_902168425.1. Taxonomy (NCBI): domain Eukaryota; kingdom Metazoa; phylum Chordata; class Mammalia; order Rodentia; family Cricetidae; genus Peromyscus; species Peromyscus attwateri. The sequence continues at coordinate 7,884 of CABHPP010147097.1, forward strand.
ATTCACCACTGATGGGAATGCAGAACCCACAGTACTTTGGAAGGCAGCTTGAGAGTCTAGCAATTACACGTCTCTGTAAATAATTGCCAAATATTAACAGCAACCAAGATGTCCTTGGTTAACAGGCAAGCTGATGCATCCATTTACTGGAATACAATTTAGTAGTACAAAAAAAAAAAAAACCGAGCTGCTAACCCACAAAAAGATATTATGCTAAAAGTGGATTATGCCAAATGAAAGATCCCTGGTGTTGGAATTTCGGACTCCAGTACATCAAAAAAGTCAGCTTTGAGAGCCACACTGGGTGATAGCCACAAATAAGTAAACAATACTTGTTTTGTTTGTTTTAGGGTTTGTTGTTGCCTTGAGCCAGGGATTCCTTATATAGCCAAGGTTGATTTTGAACTCACAATCCCTCCTTTACCTTCCTTGCTCTAGGATTTCAGTTCTGAGCTAGCTTGCCAGCTAGAAATACCAGTTTGGGGGAGAACAGCATTTATGACTAATGGTTCAAATGTAAAGCACCATGTGGCACTGAGAAAGGGAGTCAAAGAAAATGTCTGCCTTGACATGGAAGAACAGAAGGGCATGTAGGCGTGCATATACAGGAAGTAGCTCTCTTGACGGAGGATCACCAAGTGGTATGAATGTGACTGGCTTCTTTTTTGCTTTTCTGATCTCTCAGCATTTTACCCCAATATCTGGCTCCAGGTTTTTATTAATAAGACCTTTTAAGATTCCTGTTAAATTTGGCGCCCAACAATTGTGGCAAGAAATTCCCTCAGAGTTCTACTGTTCTACACAGTTGACAGATTTGATGAGTCAATTAAGATATCTTAAAGGGAGGAATTAATTAACAGAGAATCTTTTTTCCCACATTAAAAAATGGAAAACATTTTTACAGTAGAAGGAATTTGGTCTCTGTTTGATAACACATTAGGCAGTCTGAAAATGGAACAATTAAATGAGGAGATAATTAATGTTGATGGGATGGAAATAACATCAATTATGAATATTATTTGTTTGATCATTTTTATTTTAGCATTAAAAAGGTTGGTCAATTTGAGTGCCAAGATAAAAGCTTTAGAAAAACCTGCTAAAACAAATTATAGAGAAATTTAGAACCAGACAGAAAAATTTAAAGGTGAATCTATCTCAGCATTGAATTATATGGTTACAGAAAACAGCCTAAGGTTATCAGACAGCAAATATTAATCTACCTGGTAACATTACAGGAACTGTCAAATGCTCAAGGGTGTGCATAAGCTTACTGGACTCCAGTAGAAATGTTAGATTTGAGAAGATTTGAAGAAGCTATAGTATCATGTGGTGTGCATTTTGTAAAGTAGATGTTAAACTCGTAGTCAACTTGTAATAGAATTAACCCTCAGGATTAGAAAGAATTGGTTAAAGCTGCCCTAGAGACCAGTCCATAGTTATAGTGGAGAACCTGGTGGAAAGAGGAAGCTAAAACTATAGAACAATGATGTAGGACTAGAGGTGTGGAAATTTCCCAGGAACAACTTCTTGGAGAAGGCGATTATGCTGATATACAAAGACAATGTTTATATGATAACCAAACCCTAATTCTATGCTGCATGGCAGCCATGAATGTGTGGGACAGAATTGAAGAAGCAGGGAAGAAAATCATCGAGTCATTTACAAAAGTTATACAGGGCCCCAAAGACATCTTCATGGATTTCTTACAAAGGCTGTCTTCAGCAGTAAATAGAATGATACAAATTTCAGAAGCTAGACAGATAATAATTGAATTTTTGGCTTTTGAGAACACCAGTGCAGCATGCAAAAAGAATCATCAGGCCATTAAAGGCCAGATAAGCACCCTTGGAGGACTGGATCAGGGACACAATTAATATTGAATCTCATGACCATGATGATACATGGATAGGAGAGGTGATTTCAAGATGTTTGAAGAAAAATAATAAAGTAGAATGCTTTAATTGTGGTAAACAAGGTCACCTAAAAAAGGGACTGTAACAAACCCCCCCAGAAATAGATTACATAATACTCAATTAACTTTGAATTTTCTCAATGCTAATAAGAAAGGAACAACAGCTGTGGAGAGACATTGGATAACAGAAAAAACTACAGAATTAAATCAGCCTATATACTTTAAAGATGTGCTGACCTCAGAATGGAAACCAGGATATGTGTTATGTTGGGGACGAGGTTTTGCTTCTGTTTCTACAGGAGAAGACAAGCTGTGGATACCATCAAAATTGATAGAGGTTCAGTTTGAACAAGAGAGACCTCTTAATTAGAAGAGGGGATAGTTCATCGACCAGCATGACTATCCAATTTAAATTAACTTATACCACTAACAAATGCTTTTCATTTGGTCAGATATAACTTGCCAAAAGGGAACATCCCCAAAGTTATGCTTGGGGAAGGGTTTTTGGTTTTGTCTTTCAGGAGAATGAAGGCTAAGGAATCTGAAGAACACTGGACAAATGAGACATCTGAAGAAAAAGGACAAATCATCCAGAAAAAAATGTCCCAAGTAAAAGAGTAAATTGGCCTACTGGTATATTATATATAAAATTTCATAAGTCTTCCTAAATGTTTGTTTCTGACCTTCTCTACAGACATTTAATGGTCTTTATGTAGTCTCAGTTCAATTAAAAATTAAAGCTGACAGCCAGGCAACAGTAGTGCATGCCTTTAATCCCAGCACTTGGGAGGCAGAACCAGGCAGATCTCTGTGAGTTTGAGGCCAGCCTGGTCTACAGAGTGAGATCCAGGACAGGCACCAAAACTACACAGAGAAACTCTGTCTCTAAAAACCAAAAAACAAAAAACAAAAAAAATTAAAGCTGGCTTTGGAGTTGGAGAATGGTTCTCTCCTTCTCTAAACCCAAGCATGTTTGTTAAAGTAAAATGCAAAATCTCTGCATCATGTCAGAAGAGCCATCTGATATAGGACTGAAGAAAATCAAAATTCCTTTGCCACTAATCTCATAATTCTTTGATTCTATTTTGATTCTTTAAAACTTTTCTTAAGGTATGAATTTTATATCAAAATTTATAAGATTAATATATATTAACTTTTGTCATATTAATTGTCATATAGAATACTTACTAATTCTAGAAAAAAGGCTTCATCTAGCTGCCTGTACATGTTTTCGTATTTGACTATCAGTTTTCTGCAGGGAATCATGACCAGGCTTAACAGCAAATTTGAAGTCTCCAAAAAGATGATGGGGCCCCACAACAACAATTCCACATGGACAATAATAATACCACTAAGCCAACAAACACCACCCCAAGATTGGCTTTGGACTACAAACTGCTCAGGACAATTTTGAGATGGCTAGCTGAGATGATCCAGCCTCAGACTACTCGAGCAAGGACTTGAGATAAGTCCGGCACTTTTGCATTATGCAGAGACTGAACAACAAATGATACAGCTACCTCTCCCAAGACTTGACAATTAACTCAAAATGTTTCTTTTCAGGATCCTCTAAAGATGCCTTTGCCCCTAAACAGTAGGAAGTAATTTTAAGAACACAACGCCCAGTGGGTTGGGTGGTTTTTGGCCTTTCAATGGGTTTTGGATAATTGTCATTGTTTAGGATGGTTAGTTACAAGTTGTTATTGTTAATGGTCAGGAAAAAGGTTAAACAAGGGAGATTAGATTTAAGGTTCTTGTTTGGAAAAAAAGAGTCTATAAATAAGATGTAGATTATTGAATCTACTCTGAAAAAAAAAGATATAGAAATGATAGAATAACAGGTAGATTATTGAATCTACTCAGAAAAGAGAAAAGGAGAGGATATATATATATATATATATATATATATATATATGATAGAGATAAAAAAAGGTAGATTATTGAATCTTCTTTTAAAAGGCAACTACTAGTTTTAATTATTTTACATTGGATTGAATTTTTGTATAATATATGTATATTGCTACCAATTGATTTATATAGATATGATAAGATAAAAAGTAGATTATTGAACCTACTTTTAGAAAGCAACTACTAGTTTTAAGTATTTTACATCAGATTGAATTGAATTTTTGTATATTGTATACAAATCATGATATTGAAACCTATTTGAAATTGATTTTGTTAGAAAATACTGTACATATATTTCTACTCTTGTTTAAGGTATTGTACCTGTACAGCTCATTTAACAATGTAATGCAAATTGCTAATCCTTGAAAGTTATTATTACCAACTATTAGGATATAAAGAAATGAAAGTTAGTAGTTAGTCATTACAATCAAACTTGTAGTCATACTAGGTATGTTTTCAAGGTCAAGCAGAGATATATTTTAGATAGACAGGTCATCTTCAAATCCTTTGGAGATCTACAGAATATGGCATTTAAGATATTTTAATAACATAGATATTTTTTTTTGACTATGAGACATGTCTGCTCCTGGCAGCACCAATCTACTTCAGAGAAGATGATGGGCAGTGAAGAATCTCCATATGGAGTTTACTTTCATTGTGGCAAAAATTAGCCACTGGGCAAGAAAGTGCCCTTGCCTAGATTGCTGACAGTATGCTGTCCAAAATGGACAAGCAGGACACAAAACAAAGGACTGCTGGTCCTTGCCAAGAAAAGGTAGGAAGACTTTTTAGAAAATCCTGCTTCACAGATGAGTCTGTCAAATATGCTAAGTCTGTAGGCCAAAGATGATGCCCCAACGCTGCAGAGAAACCTTGGGTGACTGTCCAGGAAACTGACTGTTTTCTGTCATAACACACACTTTTTGGAAGTAATTTGTTTGTACTTCCTATTTTACTAGATAATATCATTTCCTTCTTGGGTCTCTGAGGGAGTTGAAGATTAGGTAGTTATAGTTTTCTTTGTTAAGAAATTCAGAAAAGAAACTCACTAAGAAGTGTAAAGTGTATAAGTTTGAAAGACATCAAAAGAAAGTTTTTGATTGGTAATATAAGTTAGGATAGAAAGTGAATTAGGCACATTTTGGACTTACCAAAATAGGATAGATAATGAAGTATTTTTTCCTGAATTTGTCAAATGCAAATGGACTAGACATTGTTGATGTATTTATTGCTTGTATATATTATATATAGTTATTATACTTATTGTATATATTGTATATAGTTTTTCTTAGTTAGAATTTTTTTATTAGAAAAAAAGGGGGAATGTGGTAATATTTTATCTGTGTCCGCCAACAAAGTTTATCTGAGGATCAGAGGAAAAAGCAATGGTCTTGTGAGACATGGTCTTAGTATATAGGTCAGACTGACTGTGAACTTAAGATGTCTCTTATTCTCACCACTTCTTGAAGGCTAGGGTCCCAAGGGTGCACCACCATGTCTGCCTCTACACAAGCTGTTCATATCTAAAATCTTTGTGAGTCATTTCTGTGAATTCCCACGCGTGTTGGCATTACGTGGTATGTTTTTTAAACTTGTTATAAACTTTGTAAAGTGTTATAGTTCTTGAAAAGTTATCTGTAAAAGTAATTGAAGGACTACTATGAAGCTGCTTGTCTCGAGAAGAATTCATGTTTGTTTTGCCTGGCAACAGTGTGCTTCCTACTCAGGACTAACTCAAGTGAATTTTGCTTCAGGTATTCCATGACTCACTGGACAAAGCGGATCTGGGCTGCAGATATCTGGACAGGCCAATTTGTTTCTAATTGCCTCTTGCCCAGAGGGGACAATTCAGCTGTCCTGAACTGAAGGAACAACAAGAAAGTTCTTATCAGACATCTGGCCTGGATCAGGTCTTGGCTTTAACTCCACCTCTTTCCTTCACAAGGCCATTGACACAAAAGTGAATAGGCAAGCTGAGGCACTAAGACCGCTGCAAGTTCAAGGTCAGCCTAGACTACTATTCCCACAGCAAGGCCCATAGTGAGGCCACAAAGATAGCCTGTCCTACAAAAGAAGAAAAGTAGGAAAGAAGGAAGGAAGGAAGGAAGGAAGGAAGGAAGGAAGGAAGGCTCGACCAAAGAAAGGAAAAGAGAAGAGAAGGAGAAGGAAGGAAAGGGAAGGAAAAAGAAAAGAAAAGAGAAAAGAAAAAAGAAAAGCGAGCAGTCTTGAGTCTAAAGCAGGTTTTGCCGTTCTTACCTGAGTTCCTAGTTTTTCTTTGGTATTTGCCTTGGTCATGGCTTATTAGCTTGTTGGTGCTTCAGTACATTTTAAAAGAATTTAAAAAATTATTCAGAGTTACTGGACTCACATTTTCTGTAAGCAAAACCCAAGCTAAGTAGTTATTACATAATTCTTGAGCTGTGGTAAGAAGATAGAGTAAATCTAAAAAAGTTTGGTCTTCTGCCTTGTAGGCATGAAGTACACACTTTCTTCAGTCAATAGCCTAGCTCTTTGTTAGGATCTGATTTTATTCTGTCCACATTGGTCTGTATACCCATTGGAATCTTTCTACCTGGAAAGTAATGGCCCTGGTCTTTAACAGTGTGTTCTATATTTCTTCTTCCAATTCAAAGTTTCCTTACAATCTTAGTTCTCTTCTTGTAAATGCCTAACTTATAACCCATGGCAAAACCCAAAGGGTCCTATACAAGTATTCTTAGCATCACCCTTCTGTTGATTTTTTTTTAATAGTTGAAGAAAGTATTTTTTCATCATTTGCTTTCCATTGCTGTGGTAAACGCCATGACCAAAAACAACTTGGGGGGTAGGGAGGAACTTACTTGGTTTACACTTTCAGATCATAGTTAATCACTGAAGGAAGTGAGAGCAGAAACCCAAGCAGGGACCAAAGGAGGAATGACAGAAGGCTGCTCACTTCCTGACTCATGCTCAGCCAGCTTTCTTAGGTAGCCCAGACCCTCCTGCTTAGGAATGGTGCTGCCCACAGTGGTCTGGGCCTTCCCACATCAATCACCCATCAAGACAATCTGTTATAGACATGGCCACAGGCCAATCTAACCTGGACACTTCCTTAAATGAAGTCTGCCCTTCCCAGATGACTCTAGATTGTGTCAAGTTGACAATAAACATTAACCAGTACAGTTCTTTGTGGTCCTGAAGGGAGTCAATGGTCAAACTTCATCTTAATAATAGACTATTTGGACTTCATTCTGACACATTACTTCTTATGCTTTGTGATCAGACACAATTCCTCATTCTTAGGTCTGCATACAGAGAACTTTGCTTTCTCTTAATTTTCTTAAAACTTAGTAATTTTTTAAAAACTCTAGAGGTCAGTATGGTCTGTTACCAATTACCTGACAATTTTTATTGTGTAGCAGATACAGGTAGGGCTGTTTTCCAGCTTCCCTTCTCCCCTTAACTTCAAGTAGCCTCTGTTTCCTTCTTCCTGAAGGAGTGATCTATATGTCTAAAGACACATTATGGCAACAGTTTAAAAAATGTGGGAAGGTCAGCCATACAGTCTGGCTCATATTCCTGTCCTCATTTTGAAGAGTTCCAGGCAAGCCAAGCCTGTAGGAGTTTGAAAGTGTCATTGAAATTTCTGAATGTGCTAATTAGTGTTTTTAACTAAAGCATTGGCAAATGGAGAACACAGAAAATGTGTTCTAATGATCAGACTCATGTACGAGTTTTATGAGAACTGAAACCAACAATTTTGGGGTTCTTGTTGTTGGTTATTTTTTCTACTCTTTTGGTCTTTGGTATTTTAGGGGCCTGCCACCCAAGTCCCAAATAAATCATACATAGAGGCTTTTTCTTAATTATAAATACCCAGCCTTAGCTTAGGTTGTTTCTTGCGAGCTTTTCTTAACTTTAAATCATCCCATCTACCTTTTGCCTCTGGACTTTTTTCCTTTCTTACTTCTGTATATCTTACTTTCACTCTTACTCTGTGGCTGGCTGTGTGGGTGGCCCCTACCATCCTCCTCTCCTTGTTTTCTTGATCTTTCTTCTTTTTTCCCAGATTTCTCTTTCTATTTATTCCCTCTACCTGCCAGCCTCACCTATCCTTTCTCCTGCCTCACTATTGACCGTTCATCTCTTTATTAGACCAATCAGGTGTTTTAGACAGGCAGAGGAACACAGCTTCACAGAGTCAAACAAATACAACATAAAAGAATGCAGCATGTCTTTGCATCATTAAACAAATGTTCCACAGCATAAACAAATGTAACACATGTTAAAAATAATATTCCACAACAGGTTCTCTAAGACAAATAATCAAAATTGAAAGCCATATGTGATTTTTTTTTAGTTGCATGCATCCTGAGTGAGATGACCAGACCCAGAAAGACAAATATGGTATATACTCACTTACATGTGAATATTAGCTGTTAGGTCAATGATAACTGTCTTAGTTGGGGTTTCTATTGCTGTGATTAAATGCCACGACCAAAAAGCAAGTTGGAGAGGAAAGGGTTTATTTGGCTTTACATATCACAATCTACTGAGGGAAGCCAGGGCAGCAGCTCAAATAGGGCAGGAACCTGGAGGCAGAAGTTGATGCAGAGGCATGGAGAAGTGCTACTTACTGGCTTGCTCTGCATGGCTCACTCAGCCTGCTTTCTTATAGAATCCAGGACCACCAACTCAGAAATGGCACCACCCACAATGAGCTGGACCCTCCCCTACATCAATCACTAATTAAGAAAATGCCTTACAGGCTTGATCACAACCCTATCTTATGGAGGCATTTTCTTAATTGAGGTTTCCTCCTCTCAGATGACCCTAGCTTGTGTCAAGTTGACATAAATTCACAATAACCAAACTACAATCCGTAGAACCTCAGAGTTTAGGTATAGAGTAAGGGACTGGGAGTGGTGGTGTCCTGTCTCTCAGGAAAAGAAAATAGATAGTTATGAATGGATGGGGATGGTGACTGGAACGAGAGGACCAAGTGGCAAGCAGGAGGGAAGAAGAGGAATAAAGGAGGGAATGCAGAGAGAAAGCTAAAATGAAGGGTCATTTGAGAGGTAGTATGGAGACCTAATACAGTAGAAGCTTCCTAAAATATATACACATTTGAAGGTGGTCTAATTGAAATGGCCAAATAATGGGGGAGACAGAGCTCCAACTGGCCAACTTTTGTCACCAAATGAAGCTTCCAGTACCAGAATTGGATTACATGTAGTTGAGTTTTTGGCTAAAGAGGTCTCATGAGAACCCCCAAACAACCCAGGTTGTTGCCAAGAGTATAAGTTAGGGTCCACAAACTGAGGCAAGACCCCATTGCTGAAGACAACACCTACACAACTCATTGAACATAGAGAAGTTAAAGCTGGTACCCACAGAACCTTCACCCACACTTGCTACCATCTTTGGTACCGGAAGGTACTCTGTACACTACCAAAGGAGAAACACAAACACCAATCCAGCCACAAATTCCTCTTTGACTTACAATGGTGTCCAGCCTGCAAGATATGTTAGTGAAATGGTAGCATAAAGTTTATAGGAATAGCTGGTTAGTGGTGACGCACACCTTTAATCCCAGCACTCAGGAGGCAGAGGCAGGAGGATCTCTGTGAGTTCCAAGCCAGCCTGGTCTACAGAGTGAGTTCCAGGACAGCCAGGGCTGTTACGCAGAGAATCCCTGTCTCAAAAAACAAACAAACAAAAAATTTGTGGGCGTAACCAGCCAAGTATCTGATTTGACTGAAGGCCCACTCCATGAGATACAACCCATACCTTACACTGCTTGGGTGACCAAGAACCAGAGACTAGATAGTTCAGGGACCTGGAGTAAAACCAAATACTGCTGTTCAAAAAAGAAAAGAAAGAAAGAAAGAAAGAAAGAAAGAAAGAAAGAAAGAAAGAAAGAAAGAAAGAAAGAAAGAAAGAAGAAAGGAGGAAGGAAGGAAGGAAGGAAGGAAGGAAGGAAGGAAGGAAGGAAGGAAGGAAGGAAGGAAGGAAGGAAGGAAGGAAGGAAGGAAAGGAAGGAAAAATTCCATGTAGCAATAAAATGACTCCTAATGACATTCTGCTGTACTCATAGATCAGTGCCTTGCTCAGCCATCAGCAGGGAAGCTTCCTCCTGCAACAGATGGGAACAAAATAAAGAGACTCACAGACAGATATGCAGAGAGTGAGAGACCTTGGAACACTCAGCCCTAAATGGGATATCTCCCTCAAATCCCTCTCCTCAGAGCTCAGGGAACCACATGGAAGAGGAGGCAGAGTGTAAGAACAAGCTCAGATGGAGGACATCAAGAAAACAAGGCTTTCTAAATCAGAATGATCAATGCTCACATGAACTCACAGAGCCTGAGGCAGCATGTACAGGGCCTTCATGGGTCTGTGCCAGAGCTGAATGGAAAAGTGTACAGACACACCCATCCCTAACCCAGAAGCAATCTCTAATTGATAACCACTTGCAAATGTAAATTTCGTTTCCTCCAAGGGAATCTCACTGGGGAAAAACTATTCTTAAGGGTAGGCTGCATGCCCAGCAGTAGATGGCCAACAGAAAATGAACTCAGTGACATATTTAGAAGTTTCTTGTCTCATAAGGTCATGCCAGGGCTCTTCCTTTTTTTCCCTATCGTTTGTCTTTTGTTTTTCAAGTTTTATCTTACTTTTAATATTATTTTTATTTAATTTTTTCTTTTCTCTTTTTACCTCCTTTGTGTATCTATTATGGCTTCCAGTTTAGGGTTTTTATGGATGGTATTTCTGTGTGTGAGCAAGTGGGTTTCTTATGCCTTCTCTTTGGATCTTCTTTATTTTTGTCCAATTACCACGTGTTAGCTTATGTTTTATCATTATATTATATTTGTTATATTGTATTATTATTATGTTACTATCCCATAGAACTCTGTTTGTTTTTGAATGAGAGACAGCAAAAGGGTGGACCCAGATGGGAGGGGAGTAGGGAGGAGGTGGGAGGAGAAGAGAGAAGAGAAAACCATAATCAGGATACATTATGTGAGAGAAAAATCTGTTTTCAATTAAAAGCAGGGGAAGAAACAAAAAAAAAAATAGAGCCTGTAAAAACAAAAACAAATGTGAGCCTTAACAAAGAAGCCATAAAAGTGAGGGATCCGGGGCCTAAATGAGTCTCTGGTAATGTCGTATACTTCACTGCTGTCTATGATAATGGAAATGTACTATGCCATCTGTAAAATACTGCATCCCCAGGCATGCGTGGCTACTTGGCATTAGAAAGGGTTTTGTAGCATTTTTGTCTGGGTTGGATATGACCACTGTCACCTGGAATCACAATAGTTGTGATCCCTCACAAGAGAGTCTCAGGAGATGGAGACTCAGGAGACTTGGGCCCTTCCACGATGTTATGGAAGTGCGGAATAATCCCTGCTTATGTGGTAGCTTCCCACAAGTTGTTCAGGGAACATCTCACTGACACAGCAGTCTTCTAGTCTTCTACACTCATGTAAGTAACATCAGTAAACCTTTTGGTTCACGAAGCTTAACTTGGACTGAATTCTTTCTTTGGCCTATTGGTGTCCTCTCTGAAATGAATAGAGAGTTCTTTAAGCCATGTCAGGAAGAGTCATGCAGATGAAAGGTTTTTAGGTGACCAATGAACTGAGTGTGTATTTAAATTAGATTAAAAAGCCCCAGATACAGCGTGGTTAGACAGTAAAGATGTGAAGAACATAGAGGCTATAGCAGAAAGGAAATTAGAGAAAGAGAACAAGTTGGATTTCCCATGGTCCTCCACTTCCTAGTTGTTAATTTATAAGCATTCTATCCTCTTAAAGCTGTGATCGCTCTACAATTGATTTCTATTACTCACAAGCAAAAATTCTGCACTGGAGCCCTAGGGTTGCCCAAACAAGTTCATTGCATTCATTGCCCAAACAAGACAGTGCATTGTTTACCCCCTCATAGTTCTGGAGGCTGGAAGATCAAGGCTGTAGGAGATGTCACTCTTCTGTGGGCTCTTTCCTTGGCTTGCAGGTGGCTACCTTTCCAGTCTGCTGTCAGATGGCCCTCTCTCTACCACCCTTGTTGTTACTCCTTGTCATTAAAGGGCATCAATAAGACTAGATTAGGTTCCAAACCCTTAATTAAAAATGTTTTTTTTTTTTTTTTTTTTTTTTTTTTTTTTTTTTTTTTT
>CABHPP010147097.1:28734-78305 GCA_902168425.1 Peromyscus attwateri
AGAGACCCCCCCCCCCCCAGCTGTTGCTGTTACCTAGCCTTGCTTCTGGTAGTCTGTAGAAGTTTCCTCTAGTCCTTTTTTGAGATAGTAATTGTAATGGCTTGATAAACTTTTTTTATTTCAGAGATATCCTTCTTTGTGATTGTTTGGGCTTCGCAATATCAGGACCAAATATCATAGAAAAACAACCAAGATAATTTTGCTTCTTGTCATTTTCATAAAAAAGCTGTTTGTGTGTGTGGGGGGGGTGTTTTTGTTAGTTGTTTGTTAGTTTTTTCAAGACAGGGTTTCTCTGGGTAGTCTTGGTTGTCCTGTAATTCATTCTGTAAACCAGACTGGCCTTGAACTCATAGAGATCCACCTGCCTCTGCCTCCCAAGTACTGGGATTAAAGGCATGCACCACAACCACCTGTAGAAAAAGCTATTTGTACCAAAACTGAATCTATACTAACATTAATTTCAACTACATAACATTTCAGACAGTTATACATAGTTATTGAAACACATCATCTGTTAATTTGCTCTAATTCTGAATACAATTCAGTCATCATTACCTTCCATACACTAAATTACCACAAATTGTGATAAATTCAGTCAGTTGTCTTCCTCTTAAATTCTGATTAACTTGCCGGGCGGTGGTGGCACACGCCTTTAATCCCAGCACTTGGGAGGCAGAGCCAGGCAGACCTCTGTGAGTTCAAGGCCAGCCTGGGCTACAGAGTGAGTTCCAGAAAAGGTGCAAAGCTACACAGAGAAACCCTTTCTCGAAAAACAAAAAAAAAAAAAAATGTGTGTGTATGTGATCTATGTGTGTGGTGCATGCAGAAGACCATCTATGTGCAGGCTACAGGAGATGATCAAGGGCCCTTTAGTCCCTCGAGACAGAGCTCTCACTGAACCTGGATCTAGGCTAGTAGTCAGCAAACACCAGCGACACACATCTCAACCCACCACAACACTGAGGTTACAGGCACAAACAGCCATGTCTTGCTTTTTATAGGAGTACTGGGAATATGATCTCAGGTCCTCATGCCTTCTCCCCAGCCAGAATTTTCACATTTAGACAAAATAATTTCCTTTCTTTTGATAGAAACGTGGTCTTAACCTTGCTCTCTACTAGCTTAAACAGACCAGATTTGGCTTTCTAGCCAGGAGACACAATCTCTCCGGAAAAACCCCAAGGAAGTTCACATCTATTACCTGACCTTTCATTTACTTCCTGCTTAAGTAATATTTGCCGGGGCTCTTGGCATTGACTGGGGCACCGGAGAAGTTGTGTATAATTTGATTAATGTAAAGTCAGAACAAGGATTACCAAATAATTAAATCTGAAGAGACAGAGAGAAGAAAAAAAGGTGAAGCTGGAGATGACAAAGAGGAATGAGGAGAAGGAAGGCAGAGGAAGGCACATAAGAGGAAGTTTTCCCATGGCATTTTGTTCTGAATCGATCAAAAATAGACAGACTTGTGTTACTCTTCTGACCTCTCCTCTGCACAAAGTGCAAGCTCTGGAAGGGATCACATGTTCACGAGCAGTGCAAACCAAAACAGTAATGAGTCATCATTATTAACACCAGTTCCTAGTTCCGGAAGACTTCTCTTAAAAAGCATAATAAACACAGAACTGCAGTTATAATCACAGAGAAGTCACAGCTGAGAGTTAAAATAGATTGGGTTTGAGGGAAAACATCTAGACGTTGACACACTGCGATTTTCTATACCAACTTCATGAGACAGTGATTTAATATAAGACTTATGAAGCAAGAGCTTCAGATCTCTCACTTGCTAAGGTCTGTGACTGATCTATGTTCTGTCAGGAAACAAATCTCTCAGAGGACAGCTACTTATTACTCACCAAGCATTATAGGGGTACCCCACACCTCAGTTTTCACCCCGGGGATGATGCAGTGAGGTCATTTGTGTTTTTAGATATTACAACACAGGATATGATCTTGCAATCCTGAGACTTGTGGCTTATAGCCTTTGGGTATTTTCTATAGAACATAAACAAATCTTCAAAGGTATAAAATACGACAAAATGTTCTTCTTTGCAGCTAAGAATGTAAGCACAATACTTCCGGGAAGATGAGCCTTAATCTTTCTCAGTTGATGCCACCCTTTCTAGCTTCCAAGGTATATGTACCATTTAATAATCTTAACTTTTTAAGACTTATTTTATGTATAGGATTATTTTGCCCGAATGTATGTATATATGTACACCACATGAGTGTTTAGTGCCTGAGGAGATCAGAAGAAGGCTTTGAACTCCCTGGAAGTAGAATTATGGATGGTTTTGAACCACCATGTGGGTGCTGGAAACTGAAACCAGGTCCTCTGTAAGAGTAGCAAGTACTCTTATATCCTGGGCTACCTCTCTAGTCCCTTAATAATATTTTAGTCAATTTTTCTAGAACAAATTCTCAGAAAAGTGAAGTATACAAACCCATATATATGCATAGAAAATCATTCCCAATGGCTCCTTTCAAGATCAAGGAGTGTTGATAATGGGCTCTCGTGAACACACTTGAATTCCAGGGCGCTGATGTAAAACCATGATTCATGGAAGCTTTCTGTTAAGAAAAATTCCCCTAAACACCCTAAGCTTGAAGCTCTGCAATACCTAGACCTGTTCACAAATGAGAGAAAGATGTAGGTGAAAAGATGCATCACACAAGTGGAGCAAAATCCATTTCTTTGCACTGGTGGGATGTCAGCTCTCGCTGCTACATCCCTTACAGCAAGCACTCAGGGGATGATTGGTTTTATTCTCCCGTTGTCTCTCTGGACATGTCTCAGGTTCTCCTTGTCCCTCAGTGTTACATCCAGAACTCTTCCTGCTCTCTAAACCGCATCAGTCACTCCATTCTGTAAGTCAGGAGAGTCACTTACTTTAGCTCTTGAACTCAATCTCTCTGTAGACCTCTTCCTGTCTCATCCTCAGTGTGTCAGTAGATGACATTCCTTGAGTACCTTGTCCCCTACTCCATGTCACTTGTATTCTTACAACGAAGATCACCATGGCATACAACTACAAATACCATAATTTTTATTTCATTCATCTTACCTTCTGACCTCCTGTGCTGGCTCATTTCCTTTTTAGCTACCATGATGTGTAATCTGTGACTATATCACCTTTTCACTGTCTGCCACCTAATCAACGTTGCCATTACTCAGCTTACACAATTGAAATGCTTACACTTTTTTTTTTGTTGTTGTTGTTTGCTTCTTTCAAGACAGAGTCTCACTGTTCTGGTACCCAATATGTAGACCATGCTGGCCTCAAACTCACAAAAATCCACCTACCTCTGCTCCAAGTGCTGGGATTAAAGGCATGAACCACTACACCTGCTAAAATGCTTATACTTTTATTCTTGTCAAAATCCACCTCCCAGTTAAATGCAGCCCTCTTTCTAGTTTACACTTGAACTCAAAAAACTGAGTGGACTCACACGACCCTCCCTTAACCCCTCCTTTACCTGCAAATTCCCATCTGCTTCTTTACTCTTTTTACAGGAAAACAAACAAATAAACAAAAAAAACCCCCAAAAACAAAAACAAAATCCCTGGCACTCTCAAAATTGACACATTAATTTTTATTTTTATTTTTTTTTGGTTTTTCGAGACAGGGTTTCTCTGTGTAGCTTTGCGCCTTTCCTGGAGCTCACTTGGTAGTCCAGGCTGGCCTCGAACTCACAGAGATCCTCCTGTCTCTGCCTCCCGAGTGCTGGGATTAAAGGCGTGCGCCACCACTGCCCGGCGACACATTAATTTTTAAAATTGATTTATTTTATGTGTATGAGTGCTCAATCTTTGTGTATATCTGTGTACCATATGTATGCCTGATACCTGTGGAGGCCAGAAAAGGACATCAAGATCTCCTGAAACTGGAATTATAAATAGTTGCGAGCCACTGTGCAGGTGCTGGGAATTGAATATGGGTCCTCTCGTAGAGCAGCCAGTGCTCTTAACCATTGAGTCATCTCTTTAATCCCAAAGATACATTTTTATGAGTAAAATTAAAAGATGCCTCAAAGTTGTTTCGAGATAATCTGGAAGGCAAAATATGGGTGAGAAAATAAATAAACAAGATTAGTCACAGGTTAAATTTGCTTGAATCTGAGTGATGGGTAAATGCATTTCATTTCCATTAATCTCTAAATTCTTATACACCTGAAATACAATTCTTATTTTAAAATTGTCTATAATTACTGTACCTGCTTTCCTTTCAGTTCTAAGCCCTCTATGATTGGACTTTTATCTTCAACACTGATAAAAGTGTTCATCATAGCCATGATGATTTCTTAACACTAAATTCAGTGATCAATTAATTGCCCACATCTTTTCCTATTTCAACCACCATTGAAACTCCAGTGCTGCATGTTGATGCCCCCCACCACATTTTCCTTTTCTTCAAGGGGATTCTAAGGTACACAGAACAGTCTCATCCTTCTACCTTACCTGTCCTCCCTTCCTTTGCTCAATAGTCCTTCGCCTTTGAGTATCCTCAGTTCTTGCTCTCCTCTCTGCACTTCATTCCTTGGTGATATCCATCAGTTTTATGCCACATTACAGCAGAAAATGCCTTCCTTATGTGAACCGCACACTAATTTCTGTCTCAAACCCATACTCCAGAATTCAAGGCTTGGATATCTGATTGCCTCCTTGGCATTTCCATGTGGATATTAATAAGGCATCTGCCTTAATCAGAGCTCTACTGCTGTGAAGAGATACCATGACCACGGCAATCCTTATAAAGGAAAGCATTTAACTGGCACTGACTTACACTTCAGAGGTTTAGTCCATTGTCATCATGGCAGGTAGCATGCAATACACAGGCAGACATTGCGCTAGAAAAGTAGCGGAAAAGATATAAGATAAACATATAAAAGTCAGTTTTATTTCTATATATGAGCAATGAGCACTGATTGACAGCAAAATCAAAAATACATTAATAATTACAGTTACTTAGAAGTAAAGTCTAGTTATAAATTTAGTAAAAACATGCATGTGGACTTTTACAATAAATATTAAACAATACCAAGTAAAGAAGGTTGAAAGTCCTGGAGAGAGGTACCATGTTCATAAATGGAAAGACTTATATTAAGATACCAAGATAGGTAAGATTGTTCTAAGGGTTATATGGACATTTAAGGAAATGAGACTACAGAAAACAATCTTGAGCTGGGCAGTGGTGGCACACACCTTTAATCTCAGCATTTGGGAGGCAGAGGCAGGGAGATCTCAGTGAATTCGAGGCCAGTGTGGTCTACAGAGTGAGTTCCAGGACAGCCAGAGCTGTTACACAGAGAAACCCTATCTCAACTCCCCCCCCATATCTCCTACCCCCCAAAAAAATCAATCTCGATAGAATTGAAGAGATGGCTCAGTGGTTAAGAGCACTTGCTGCTCTTGGTGAGGACCCACATGATGGCTCACAACCACCTATAACTTCAGTTCTAGGAAACCTAATGCCTTCTTCTGACCTCTGTGGGCACAAGACATATACATGGTACACATACATAATGCAGGCGAAATACTAATACACATAAAATAAAATGATTAAATCTTTAAAAAAATTGAAAAATAAAAGAGTTAAGTGACTCTGTCTACCTAATTTTATGATATATTATGCCACTTTTATACTAAAGGACGGATGGTGGTGGTGTAAGAAAGACTGACACATAGGTAAATGGAACAGGACAGTGGGCCCAGAAATAGACCTACATGCAAATATTCTCAATTTATCTAAAACAAAAGTGCAAACTTTGAAGAAGGCAAGATAGTTTTTCAGCAAGTGGTGCTAGCAAAATTAGCTATCTGTGAACATAAAAATGAGCATGGGCTCAAGTCTTATACTTTATACACTAATTCAGTTCGAATGGATTATTTTTTTAATGATAAAATGAAAAATTGTGTCTTAGGGTTTCTAGTGCTGTAAAGAGACACCATAACCACAGCAACTCTTATAAAGGAAAACATTTAATTGAGGTGGTAGCTTACAGTTTCAGAGGTTTACTACATTATCATCATGGAAGGGAGCATGGCAGCCTGCAGGCAGACATGGTGCCGGAGATGTTGCTGAAAATTCTACATCTTGCACAAGCAACAGGAAGTTATCTGTCTCACTGGACATGGCTTGAGCATATGTGAGACTGCAAAGCCTGCCTCGACAGTGGCACACTTCCTTCAACAAGACCACAACCTTCTAATAGTGCCACTCCTTTCGGAGGGCATTTTCTTTCAAACCACCACAAACTGTAAACTGGATAATGTATGTTATATTGATAAATTGTTATATGTTGTTTGATAAACTGGCAATGGAGGCAGGGTTGCCACCTCTGCACCTCATTTCGGACCTAAGCATGTTTGTCTCAAAGTGTTCTCCAAAACTGCTTAGCTGTGAATGGGATCCCTCTCTAGTTCGATGATGAGGAAGGAGGACCACAAAAAAAAAAAAACAAAAAAACAAAAAAACAACAAAAAAAAAAAACCCAGCCCAAGCGTACAACGTACAACACAGTGTCCGTGAGAACAGCTAGAAGGTAAACCATTCCCAGCAGCAGTTACTGCTGTTTGTCCCATGGCATAGAAGTGCCTGTGGTGGGAAAGAGAAGCCGGAAGTTCAGCCATAGAAGGCTTATCCCTGCCAGGTGACTACCTTCGCTTCCCCGGTCAGTTTCCACAGGACATTGTGGGCACCTAATTTGATGACATCATCTCTGTTGCTATTTATGCTTTTACTTGGAAGCCTCACCCACGGAACATTGCTTTGCCCAGGGTCTCTTTCTGTTGGGAACTCCAGAAGGCTTCCTTAAAGGGGCTTTCCTATACACCCACTTTCTTTTTCATTTGCTGTTTTTAATCTTGCTCTTTTAAAATGTGTTTTATTCTTGAGAATTCCAGCATTTACCTAATGAAATAGGAACACGTACATCACTAGTTTCCCCTCCCAACTCCCCCACATATCCGTAACGTGCCTCCTCCCAACTTCATGTCTTTTTTTTTTTAAAATAACTCTTTAAGTCTACCCAGTCCTGCCCATATGTGCATGGGTATGGGGCTTTCCACTGGAATATTCTATTTGATTTCTGGTGGGTATCTTCAAGTCCTGGAACTGATGTCATTACCATCTTACTGTATTTTTTTTTTAACTTGTAAGCCTGACCCTAGGGGACACTCTATCTGGAACTATCACTATCAGGAAACTGTAGCTGACTGCCTTAAAGGGACTTCCCCAGTCTATTTCTGAAGCATATTTTGATATATTTTGGTATTTTGTATTCCTGCTCTGTCCATCTCTCTTGCTATTTTTTTTTTACTTTGGCTAGTTTTGTAAATAATAAACTCATTCGTTCAAAACTGAAAGTATGACAATCATAGATAGTTTCCCAAACTGTATAGAACAAAATTTTAATTAAAATAATATGGAAAATGTTTAAGATCTAGGACCAAGCAAAGAGTTCTTATATTGGACACCAAAACAAGATCCATAAAAAGAGAAATTGGTACATTTCACTTCATCAAAATTTAAAATCATTGCTATGTGATAGACTTTTCACCAAGTAGATGAAGAGACAAACTATAGAATGGGTGGGAGAAAATAGCTTCCAAACCCCATGTTTGACAAAGTACTAGAATCTAGAATAGACAAAGAACTCTCAAGGCACAGCAGTGAAAACACACAAAATCTAGCCATAACATGGACAAGACATAAATAATATTTCACTGAAGAATGTGCACAGCTCACCAGTCATCTCCATGAATATCACTAGCCTTTGGGGGACTTAATAAAACCCATGAATTAAATCATGAGATGCCACTACACATCTATCATGATGGCCAAAAAACAAAGACCGTGATGGCACACCCAGAGCCGGTAAGATGAGGGAAAATATTACTATGTCATTAGTGGGAATGTAAAATGGTACAGATTCTCAGAAAACATTTTGGTGGTCACTGAAGAAACTAAAAATGAAACTATCATATTTCCCAACAATTGAAGCCCATAGAAAAGATGGTATATTCCACACAAAGTTGTACATGAGTGTTGGCAGAGCTTTATTGGAAGTGATCAGTAGCTGGATGCCAGCCAGATGACCTAATGGAACCATACCACATGATGTTTTCACTCAGCAATGAAAAGGAACAGAAGTATTGACTCACTCAATATCCTGGGTGAATCTTCAGAGCACTGTCTTAAACAAAAAGTCAATCCAGAAAGATTATATATTGTATGATTCCATTGAAATTATGCAATTATAGGAAAGTAGGCTATATTAGTAGTGGCTTCTGGGGATTTAAAAAACAGGAGGACAGTGGGTATGACTATGAAAGAATAACTCAGAGGATCCTTCTAGTAAGTGGAATGTTCTATGGTCTCATGATTGTGTCAACACTAAAAACCCAGGCTATAGTGTTGTAGTATTGTTTTTTAAGAGGTCACCATTGCTGAAAACTGTCTAAAACCTATCCAGATTAAATCTATATAATGTCCTAGAACCACATACAAAATGGTCCTGAAAACCTGACTGGAGCAATGAGGGAATGAAGAATGAACAGTTACACAGACACATGTACAGAAAAGCCACGGGTTGGGGATTTAGCTCAGTGGTAGAGTGCTTGCCTAGCAAGCACAAGGCCCTGGGTTCGATCCTCAGCTCAAAAAAAAAAAAAAAAAAAAAAAGAAGAAGAAGAAGAAAAGCCACAATCAGGTGGGCCGTGTTTGCCATGCTGGGACTGTACCAACTATGCAAAAATCTAGACCCTCAGCGTGTTTATTATACACAGCACAGGGAGGAGGAATTAGATTAATTAAATTAAATTTCTTTTAATCTTATCTTCTCAGGAAAACATTAAGCAGCCCTTTATGATATTTCAAATTTATTTTAATATTTAATTAATGCTAACTATTGATTTATGTGCAAGTCTAAGAAATAATATAGATCTACCCTGGAGAGCCTTTAGCCAACTTTTCACAATGGTACTGGTGGGGAGCCTTGGTAGTCCTGAGTGAATATGTAAGGACTGAAATTGAGGAATGTATGTCATGTGTGTGCAGGTACCCTCAGAGGCCAGGAAAGAGTGTCAGATCAGCTGGACCTGGAGTTACAGCAGTTGTGAGCCACCTGATGTGGGTGCTTGACACTAAATTCAGGTCTTGCAGAAGAGCAGGAAGCACTCTTAACCGCTGAGCCATCTTTCTAGCCCCAAATATTCCCTTTTGATTTTTATAATTTTTTTCTTGTTCAGATGAAATTTGGTATACCCCAGACTGACCTGGAACTCACTATGTCGGGAAAGAGGACCTCGAACTCCCAATATTCCTTCTTCCCCCTCCTGAGTGCTGAGATTACAAGCTTGTGACAACATACTTATTACATGCAGTGCTGGAGATGGAATCCAGGGCTTCATGTCTGTTCAACAAGCACTCTACCAACCAAACTACATCCCAAGACTCAGAGGTCATACCTTCAGTTTAAGCTGTGCTTTATCTGCAAAACTCTGGTGTCACCGGGATTTTAGATGAAAGCCTCTGTAGCATTTTGCTTCTGTAAATTTCTATGAGGCCTCAAATGAACACTGCCAGTTAACAACCAGCTATTAAATTATTTTTCTGGCTTGTAGGTAGGTAGTGGAACCATGTAACTAAAATAAATTCAAAGCCCACTCAAAGGACAGACTTTTTGACTGAATAATTAATATTCCTCATCAACATCACTTATGGCAACATAAATATCTCCTCTCCCTTTGCAACCTTTTCTAGATCTTGTTAGCCATTATCATATCTCTTAGAAAAATCTGCTTCTGTGTGGAGAAATCAACTCTGATCACTCGACTTATTTGCATCCAAGTCTTTCCTACATTGCTGAGCTAGTAGAAAGCCCCTTTGATTCTTTTCACAGAAACTTCTCACTTCTGTATTTTTGTTTTGTTTTTTGTTTTTTGAGACAGGGTTTCTCTGTGAAGCGGCCCTGGCTGGCCTCGAACTCACTCTGTAGACCAGGCTGGCCTCGAACTCACAGAGATCCGCCTGCCTCTGCCTACCAAGTGCTGGGATTAAAGGCAGGTGTCATCACTGCCCTGCCTCTCACTTCTGTTTTATGGCTTAGTTCTTCTTTATTTCTGGAACCTTTAGGAATTCTCCACTTTATTGAAACCTCATCTATGCAGTTATAAGAATTTTGTACTCCTACCTACAAGCCCTTCACACATCATATCCAACCTCTTTGCCCATCCAGACACTGCACATCTTGTGCCAGGTTCTATAGCTGGGTGACTCTGACTGATTCCCCTCTCCTCCTACCCTCATCAACCCCATATATATAGCCTGGGTTCTACATTCAGTGACTGATCCTAGCCTAGATAGTCCTGCTGATGTGGTCCACAGCCTCCCAGCTTGGGCCAGGACTTGCCCCAGCCATCTCCAACCTATAGGCTTTTTATGCCAACTTCTCTGTTTAGCCAGATCCTAAATATTTTGTACCATGATGTAGCTGAGTTGACTCCATTGGAT
Source organism: Peromyscus attwateri (assembly GCA_902168425.1). Lineage (NCBI taxonomy): Eukaryota > Metazoa > Chordata > Mammalia > Rodentia > Cricetidae > Peromyscus > Peromyscus attwateri. The sequence goes on from CABHPP010147097.1 coordinate 39,249, forward strand.
CATCTTATTCATGCACCCTCCCCAACCCTCAGATCTACCACCAAAACTTCAGACTTGTGCCAGGATGTGTATCCTGCATGCCAACCCAGTCCCCTCTGTCCACCTAACCTCATTCCACCTACTATATCCAATATTAGTCTTAACCCTGACTGTATATCCTGTGTTCTGACCCAACCTGTTTTGTCCATATCAGACATAGAACTAGTAAAAACATCTACACACCCAGATCTCATCACAAAATACAAAATAATATGAAGATAAAGGCAGTATTTATTTCCCCAAATTCTCCAGTCCAATAGAAATGCTTGCCAGTGAGAATTACCTAGATAAAACCCTACAGTCAGAATTTAAAGAAACAATAATAAACTTCATCAAAGAATTCAAGAAGTTTAAAGACACAAAGAAATAGTTTGATGAACTTAAAGAGAATACATACTTGAGTAATAATGCCCAAGAAAACATAAACACAAGGCTGATGGAAATGATGAATACAATCCATGACTTAAAAATGGAAGTCAGTAAAGAGACCGAAATACTGAAGGGGACTCCAGGAGAAATAAAGTTCAATTTAAAACGCCCAATAACCCAAATAGAAAACTCAAGGGAAAGCCTTATCAGTAGAATGAATCAAGTAGAACGTAGAATACCAGGATGTAAAGGTCAAGAAGACTGAGACTAAAGGCCCACTCAATAGGAGGGAGTTCTTATTAGGGACTGTAAACCTAGCCCCCTACCCATGGCTGCTGAGGACGAGGATCCTAGAGGAGGATCCTGCTGTCACTTCTCTAACCCAGTAGAATTTCTAACTATATTCTAAATACTTATCCACAGATACGTGGTAGCTCTTACCTCTCATCAAAGAAGCTTCTTTATGGTGGGGACTGTTACAGGAAACCACAACTGGTCAAAATGCAGAGAACAACTGACCAAGGGGTGACCATCTCCAATTGATACATCTAAGTATAATCCTACACCTAAGGTTCAAGGGACCTTGTGGAAGACGGGGTGGAAAGACTGGGGCAAGGATTTCTGTTGCTGGGTAGTGTTTTCTATATATGACAGGGAAACTGTGCCCCTGAAGTCTCTACAACATGGTTGTTTAAATAACACCTGAACAATGGCCACATCAGTTGATAACATGGATGGAGGAAATCTCACAAGAGCCCATTCCTAAATGAGTGGCCACAGAATTTGAATGATGGTTGAGAGAAAAAGAATCATTCTTCCCAGGAATGATCCTCCCAAGTGATTATTTAATACCAAGTGGTCAGCTCTAAAAACATAAACATATGAGCAACACTAAATGGACTCAGCAGGTAATATTTATATATTTAAATGTATATTATATATAAAATAATATATATTTGTATATAACAATAATAATCAAAGAAAAAAGAGGGCATGCCTTTAAGTAGGGTGGGCAGGAAGAGTTGTAGGGAGGGGAGGAAAGGAAAAAATAATGCAAAGACAGTATATATATATATATATATATATATATATATAATTAAATAAAAAACCAACAAGCTCCATCTTTTTGCTGCCTCCAAGTGACACATCTAACCATCAATAACAGACACTACCTTAGGATAAAAAGGTAAAAATGATTACTACACCAATCAACCCTCACCAGAGAAGCTTCTTCTTGCGGTAGATGGCGATTAACACAGACCCACAATTGGGCAGCATGCAGAGAATAAAAAACTTCAGATTACACAGCTTGAAATGAGATATTCCTGGGCTCAAGGCTCAGGAAGCTGTATAGAAGAGGGAGCAGAAAGATTGGAAGAGCCAGAGGTGGTGGATGGCTTCAAGGAAATAGAAACACAACAGGGCTGAATTCCATATGAACTTAACACTTGTTGTGATAGCATGTGCAAGACCTGTCCTAGATCAAGCCAAACAAAATTCTATCTTTCAGAAGGGATGATGGGCATCATGCTCCCCACCCCCATAGCTGAGGAACTATTGGCATTTGATTGCTGCTGGAAAAGGGAAAGCTAATTTTCTTTAATGGTGTGACATTGATAAATTGGCTATACTCCAAGGCAGGACCCATGCTTAGGAGTAGTGGGCCAACACAAACTGGACTGGAACTGGACTAGGGGGAGAATGGAAGGGGATAGAGAGACAGAGAGAAAGAGACAAAGAGACAATGACAGAGAGGGAGAGAGACACATAGAGAGAAGTTAAGGGGGAAGGGAGGTTGGGGAGGTTCTGGGAAGAGTTGGAAGAGGAAGATGAATATGATCAAATTACATTGTATGACAAGAGATCATATAGGAGAAACAGAAAAGGGGGGTGCTTTAGGAAGTGGTGAAATAAGGTAAATACAGAAGAAGGAGGGAAGAGGTTAAAAATAATAATGAGGATGTATGAAAAAAGCCACAAGGAAGCATCTAAAAAAAAAAACCCAAACCTAAAAAACCATAATACACATAATTCTGTATATAATTATATAAAATAAATGAATTTCTCTCATCTGGGCTGACAGTGCTCATCCCAAGAGCCAAGACCACCTAACAAAAACCCTAATAGCAGACATGAGAAGCCATCTTTTGAGGTGTTGGCCAGAGCTATCCAAAAGACTCCCAAAACATAGAGCTTATTGCTATTGCCCTTAGTTGATCTTCAGAGGTAGATGGTTAATTCCCAATTCCTGAAGACACCATGCTCATCAGAGACAGGACCTAGAGACTCCCAGAGCTGGAACTCCCTGAGCTGCCCCCTCCTTGGGAATGGTACCACAAGGCACCATGCAAGCTTCTGAAGGAGGGAAGCCAACAACAGTCCTACCCAGACATGATGCCTCAGAACCACACCAATGACCATCGTGGCACAGTAACCCTAAGGGTGCAGTAGTGGCACAGACACCTAGGTGGTAACCAATAGCTCTGTAGTTGAGCTTAAGAACTGCTCAATATGAGTTAGACCATGCATGGTACTGGGAACTAACTAACGCTCAATGCTAGTGAAGTCATGGTTATTGGAGAAGAATCTACAAGCACTAATTTACTAAACTTGCATAATACCTAGCAAAAATACATGAACATTTGTCCTTCTATCCACAAAAAGTGTAGTTTTCACCCCTAATCAAGGAAACATATGGAGACCATCACAGAAAACCCCAACCAAATAAAATGCAGAGTTGTGGAGTCGAGTCCCAGTGAATACATCTACAAAACACTCCTGCACTTAAGGCTCAGGAGCATTTCAGAAGAGGGGGTGGAAAGGTTTTAAGAGCCAGAGGATCAGGAAATTTGCTGTGAGATTGTGTTTCCTAGGAATGTCAGAAACTACAGCCATAGTCTTGCCCATGTGACTGCCCCAAAATGAACTGAATGAGGACAACATCAGCAGACATGCCAAAGCAGACAAGGAAAAGCCCATGAGGCCTCAATGCTACACAGAGAACTATAGGAAACTGAGTAAAGCCAGAAGTTGGAGAGGTGGTCTTCACTGGAAAGAGCATACCAGTTAGCTATCCAGTGTCAAATGGTCAGTCCTGAAAACATACAACATTCTATGGACTGGGTACAATATATTTAGGAATACATACATACACATATATTTGTGTCATAACAATTAATGAAAAAAAAGATGTTATGAGTTTGAAGGAGAGCAGGGAAGAGCATATGGTAGAGTTTAAAGGGAGGAAAGGGAAGAATGAAATATTTGAATTATATTATTTCCAAAATTAAAAAATATATATTGCATGAAATTCTCAAAGAACTAATACAAACATTATTTAAAACAATTATTAATGAACATTAGTGTTGTGTGACAGACTTTTCCCAGGGTGATGCAACACACACACACACACACACACACACACACACAGTATTCAATCCAGAAAGGGGAGCCTATGACAGACCAAAGAAGTAACAATTGCACCAATGTTCTCAAGAATCCTTCTAGTTTTTGTTCTTCCGAACATGTGACGTTTTGTTTACCTCCTGTTTACCACCAGAGGCTCATGGGCTTCCCTTTCCCTCTTGGAAGTAATGTAATTTGGAGGAACATGCCACACAATTAGTGACTAAGCAATCTCATGAATCTAATAACTCTATCTGAACCAGGATAGTTTCTTCACACGTTTGAACAGTTACTAAAGGACGTCTGTATTAATGATAGACAGTGACTCACATACAATGCCTGGGGCTCCTGGGGCTCCTGGGGCTTCTGGGGCAGGAGCAATGGAGAAGTGTTTTGGAAGAAGATTCAGAGAGGAGTTTAGAGTGTCCTGGGAAGGTGGCAGAAGTGAATACAGCTGTAAGGACTTTCCTTTCCTGGTGGTTCTGGTCAGTGTTTTCTACCTCTTCCCTATCCAGTTACTCATCTAGGATCAGAATTTAAATTCCATGTTTCACATAATCATCAAGAATATTCTAGATATTGTTGCAAAATTGGAGCTGGGATATATTCATTCTCTCTCTGACTCACGTGTTTGAGACTAATAACTCTAACATCCAAAGATCCTCATTCTGAAGCAAGCCTACGCATGCCTTCCTTACCCATGATGTTTGGCAACAGTACTCTAAAACATAATTGAAAGGGTTTTTCCAGCATCTTGGCAACTGGGAGCCAAGGAATACCAGAAAGTCACACCACACAACAAACTTCACATGAGAGATTTACTGAGGAGAGACAGAATGCCCCTGAGACAGAAGAGACAACAGCGGGCTGGGCAGAGGGGAGGCTGTTATAGGGTCTTTGGAGCATGCGCAGTGAGCTACTGGAAAAGTACGGTGTGGCTGAAAGTATTACTTAGCCATTAATGCTGAGTCACAGGGGCAAGGATTTCCAAGTCTCAGGTTCAGGGACAGGCCAGGGGCAGGCCTGTTTCCCTACCTTCTAAAATAGTGTACCTGATAGAAATCTAAGAAAGCAGTCAACATCCAGCACCTGAGAAACAAGCAGTACTTAAATCAACCTTCCTTACCTTCAGTCACTGTGTTAGCATTCAGACCCACCCCTTGGGGACCCGCCCAGTGTCCTGACCACTCCATTTTACGTAAAGTCCCTTTTAAGGAAAAAACCCTTCCCCCTTCTCTCTCTGTTCCTCCCTCTCCCTCTTCCTATGAAGTAGCGCGCACTTCCTCTCTTCCTTTCTTCCCTTTTCTCTTTCTCCTCTTCCCTTTCTTCCCATCTCTCTTCCCCGCAATAAAACTTTCCAAGTGGATGCCATGTCTGCATGGTGTGAGTAACTTTCCACCAAGCCACGCCACTGTCCGCCAAGGAATCTGCATGGCGTGTCTCCCTCACCTGCTGGGGCATGCGCCAAGGCCACTACTGCGTTGTTTTTAAGAACACAACCATTGGTTCCATGACTCGGATATTAAAGCTGCACTTGTTTTAACTTGTCTTGGATGTCTGGATTTGTGTGTTCTGTATGTCTTGGTTATAGCTCAGCTGATTATTACAACAAGCTGCCCAGGCTCGGGATTTGCCTCTGGGCTTTGCTGAATCTGATGTAATGAAATCTATAAAACTTATAACTCCAGATTTAAACTGCTCTGGAAAATACCACATGGTCTGCAACGGTGAGGATGACTATGTGAGCAGAAGGCACGCTGGTTTAGTGAAATATTAAAGCTGCATCTTTGCATTCATGTACAGGGACGAATCTTGTTAGCATCCAGACTTTATGACCTAAGAATAAGGCCACTGATATTAAAACTAAATTGTTTGCAATGTTAAAACTTGAGTTTGCCTTATATATCTTAGGACCACAACTGAAAACTAGAGACTGAATCTTCTTGGTTTTCCTACCATTGGTAAGCTGTAACTAATTGGGAAAACTGTATATCCAGATTTTCTTGTATAATATTAGAGGGATCAGCCTTAATATTATACATCCCAGGGGCTCAGGAGAGAGAACTACAAACAGTGAGGACTGTTTTCAGGAAAATAGAATCTTAGCACACTGATCTCTTTAGTCCATTCACTTTAATTCCTCATTCAGTCTCTAGCTTTACAGTTATATACTCAAACAATCACAAACCTCCCCTCCAGCCAGGTCACCAGGCCTGAATTCTATGGGGTCATAAAGGTAGGTAAGAATTTTCCTCAGGGAGCTGGAGAGATGGCTCAGAGGTTAAGAGCACTGGCTGTTCTTCCAGAGGTCCTGAGTTCAATTCCCAGCAACCACATGGTGGCTCACAACCATCTGAAATGAGATCTGGTGCTCTCTTCTGGCATGTAGGCGTACATGCAGGCAGAACATTGTATACATAATAAATAAATAAACCTTTAAAAAAAAAAAAAAAAGAATTTTCCTCAGGCAGGCTTTCTTTTTTGTTTGTTTTTGTTTTTTTCCGGAGCTGAAGACTGAACCCAGGGCCTTGTGCTTGCTAGGCAAATGCTCTACCACTGAGCTAAATTCCCAACCTGCAGGCTTTCTTTTACAATCCAAAATGGGAGTGGTAAAAGAGGAGGTTAACTAAGTGCTAATGACCGGTTAGTATATGAAAAAGGGGGTCATGTGCTCAGTCTACATTCTGAGAAGTGGTTAGGTAAGAAGTTAGGGGTCTATAAAGTTAGTAAGGCTAGAAGAAAGGAGGGTCCGAGCTAAATTGTGTAAAGCTATTATTTAAGGTCCACCTGACCTAGGCAGTGTCTCCTTGTGTAATTTACTTTAAATCAGGAGACTAGCTTGTGGTGATCCGGACTTTTATTTCTGTTAGTTCTAGAATGTGACTAAGGGAGATATCTGATTCCAGTGCTGAAAGGGAAGAAATGGATGGAAGCCCTTCCTGAGGCTGCTCTCCAAATACCTTGAATGTATATGTCCAGAGAGTGATCGGTCCACACTGTTAGCCCTTCTTAGGGAAAAATCAATTGGGAAAACTATGAAGGTACACATGATTTTCATAACAGAATATAGCTGATACATAACAAGCCAAGTAACACCAAAAGCTCTTTGGAATTTGGCTTCCTCTGAAGGAATTCCTTGATCCCTTCAGGTAGTGGTTTTGCCATAACCAGCTGAGTTCTTACAATATTTTCCTGGGGCCCATAGCAAGATTTAACTTATATATGCTTTCAAAGTTTAAAATGTTTTACATTGCTATGGATTTTAGTTTATTGACACAAATTTAAAGTTAATTTTAAACAAGTTGCTGCTCTTTAAAGTGAATTCAATAATCTACCCTTTCATGGTATTATATCTATACTATTCTTTTTTTCTTCTTTAGAAAGAGATTGCATTTATAATCAAACCCCTTTAAATAAAAATAAACATTCATAAACAATATTTTGGGAATTTGGGCTTAGCTTCTCATACTACTTCCTGCTGTATGAGGGCACTGACAATCTAATGGGGATCCTGAGAAAATTAAGAACCATAGTCAAGTCCTGACAGGAATAGTCTGTGAGGTTGCATTGTCTGAGTCAAGTGCCTTGAAACTGTTCTGGATGTTGGATCATCTGGGCCATGGTGTCATTGGAGACCTTTCACTGGAAGCAATCCACAGGTTCTCATCTTCTGTGGAAACAAAAGCAGAACCTCTCTTCCAAAGCAACATATCCTGAAACATAGATTTTGAAATCAAGATAGCTTTAAAATATACATATTGATTTAACTCAGCAGTTTTTACAGTCAAATGTTTCTCTGCAGTTAAAAATCCCAAAGACAATACAATCCAGATTCTCTGTAATATCCATCTTTACATGGCTTATTTTTATATTGCATTTATTGTCTCTTTAAAGACTCTATTTTTTTAAAACTATTTCTTTATGTAACTGTCTATATATTTTTTTCTCTTCCAAACCTACGTACACTTTTATACATACTGTAAACCATTTAGAGGTTTATTTAATCTGAATCTGACTTATTGTGAATCTAGCTTTAAACTGCAGCGGCTGGTACTGAAATGGCAGCTCTGGTTGCTGGCTCCACCCACCTCATCTTTTCAACATGAAGGAACTACATCTACCACCAGCTTTTGGGGGAACCATGTTCATTGCTGGACTCTGGGAGTCAGTGGGTCTATGTCTCTATCAAAGCAACATGTAGCCCAGAAACCTTTTCTTTCTTTCCTTTTTTTTTTTTTTTTTGTCTGTACTAGCAAAAGCTATATCCACCACACACCATGCTGCGTAGCTTGCAGACGCCATTGTGTACAGTGGCAGGAACCTGCCATACTGCGCTCAAGCCCACACACCACAAACCCGCCATACTGTAGCTAAGCCCCCAGGCCTCCACATCTCTGTATCACAGCTTTCCTGAGAGACACAACTAGGAAGTTGCTCTTGGCTCCATTTTAGAATCCTTTTTTAAAGCTTTCTCAGGTTTTAGGTGGGAATTCTTGCCACCACGCTGGGCGTCATTTGTAGTTGGAAGTTTCTCCAGTCCTACCCAGGCCCTGTGGTCAGGACAAATCTCTCTCACCCATGGGTCCCCCAGCCACTCGGACCCAAAAAAACACACACAGGGTTATACTAATGAAAACTGCTCGACCATTAGTTCAGGCTCACTACTGACTAGCACTTACACTTAAACTCAGCCCATTTCTGTTAATCTATATGTTGCCATGTGTTCCATGGCTTTACCTGTGTGTCCCTGGATGGCAGGCTGGCATCTCCTCACTCAGCCTTCCTCTTCCCAGAATTTTCCTTGTCTGCTTATTCTGCCTATACTTTCTGCCTGGCTACTGGCCAGTCAGTGTTTTATTAAACCAGTATACAAAAGCATTATCCCACAGCAGCAGGCATCTAATATTACATGTACATATCCTAAATTGTCAAAGAGTGCATAATGGGTAACATCCATTTGTCATATAGCATTGGGCAATAAGCCATGGGGATTTACCCCTGCTCTTTGGAGGGGCTCTAAAGGGGCAAGTGGCACACAAGTAGCACAGGCCCTAGATAGATGTTTGCATTGAGAAATCGGCAATTCTAGGAGCAATTTGTGCAGGCTATGTGGTGACATATGAAACTACTGGTGTAGTGCTCTGACTTGTTCTAATAAATCTATAGCTGCTGTTAAAATGATGGTATCAGTTATCTCATTCCCCTTGGCCAAGATTCCTGGTAGTTTGAAATGTGAGCGAATATGTGATAAATACCATGGCTTAATTCTTTGATTCAATACATCTTATATTAAGAGCGTTGTATTGGCTACTGGATTGAGAACATCTTTAACCCTTGAGAATGCCAACATTCTTGTCGCCTGTACAGGATACTGACTATCAGAAAAGATGTTAACAGGTTCATTTTGACATTCTACTAGGATTTTGAAAAGTGCCAATAATTCTCCCAGCTGAACAGAACCAGAATTTGAAACAACATATAATTTGTCTTCTTTTCCCTTTCTCTGAATCAATATTCCATATTTAGTCTTATTGGCATCTGAGAAGGCTATGGTTCCATGAGAAATGAGCTTAGATGATGGTACTGAGTGAATGGGTATCTCTATTGGGAGCATGGGAAGCTCCGCTAATACTGGACCTTTAGCAGATGGTTGTCAATTGTTTCAGTAAACCCAGTAACCACCTCTTGAAAGGAAATGAATCTGCCCAGAGAGCCTGTGTATTTTTTAAAGAAAATGGGAAAATTAACTTATCAGGTTCTCTTCCATAAGTCCTTCAAGCTAGTATTTGTGTCTTTAGCCCCATTTTAAATGTCTGAACAAACTTGCAGATAACTTTATGTAAGTCTGAGTATGCCTGGTGAATCCACATTAATGGACCAGCCTACCAGAGTGTCCCCAGGAATCCTCTAGGTGCCTGCAGGATTATAGCCAACAAGGGCGACTCAGACTTATGGTGCTACAGGTTGGCAGTGGATAGTATAGTAAGAGTATTTTCTAGAACATTTTTTGCCCTGGTAGTGAGCTTGACATTCTGTGAAGGACATGTTGGACTCCCTAAAATTGAGAACAGTTCCCTCATTTCCTATTCCAGAATAGGTAGGGAGGGTCTAAGCCAATTTATTTTCCCAAATAATTGTTTTAGTTATGAAAGGGAGTATTTTTTTTATATCTAATTTGAAGGACAAGGAGTGAACATCATTGACTGAACAAAAGTCTTGCAATAGATGATGCTTTCCTGACTTTTTTGGAATAATAAATATTGGAGTATTATGCCTGCTGGTGGACAGTTCTATATGTCCAACACATAATTGTTCCTCCACTAGTTAATATTGATAATTTAGGCTCAATAATAGGCCACTTCCACCCATACATCTTGGTTAGAAAGCCAATTGATTGGAATAGGATCTGATTGTTTAGTAGCGCTGGACTTTGGGGGACAGTAGCCCTTAGAATTGGGGATGCTGTTCCAGGTCTTGGCCAGTAAGGCCCATTTTTTTCCATGGACAGCAATATCATCAAAGAAGGCTCTATCATCTGTTGTAAGGACAGCCCTCATACCCACCAAGATATCCCTGCACCACAAGTTTCTAGGGACAGTAGAGATGATAGGGTGAATGGCTCCTTGATTGTCATCAAGGTCCTTCCAATGGACCAGGTGGGTGGTTATCTTGGAATCTTTGGGGGACCAGGTTTAAATTTCCAATGTGGGAAACAGAGTGCTTCTGCCTCAGTTAAAATGATGGTGTCCGCACCCATATCCACACTCGTATCCCTTTAACAGGCTGCCCATGGAAGAAGATGGTCATTATAGGAGAGTGAGGGAAGATGGGCAGCATCCAGAAGATCTTCAGGTTTGCAGAGCCTCCTCTTACTTGCAGGGCTGAGGAGTGCCCCACCTGGAGTTTAAAGAAACCTTGGCCAGTTGGGAGCAGCAGTCCTAGGCTCAATGTAACCCTTTATTTCATTTTGGGCATCTAGTCTTAGGCTTAGCCTGGGGGCAGTTCCTCCTAAGATACCGGGTCTGCCACATCCCCAGCAATGTTCTATTAATGGGGATGACTTGAGTCTCTTCCCTATTCTGTTTATCAGCAAGGAGGGTATTAAGGGAGTCTGGGAGGGCGGCAATGGGGCTGCTGTTGGGATCAAGATCTCTAGTAGCTATCACGCATCCCTGAATATCCTCATTGAAGATGGCAGCTACTGCATTGTGGGTGGGGGAACTAAGCCCTCCCCATGTCAATTGTTTAATCAGCATCTCCCGAGTAGGGCCAGGTTCCACCCTCTGCTCCACCGCTTCATGAGGAAGTCGGAAAACAACTCCTCTGGCTGCTGGATGAAGTTGCGAAAGTATACAGATGGGTCACGGGGAGTGCAAGACTTAAGTGTCCTGAAGACCAATTCCGAGACCTGTTGAAAATAAGCATGTTGTCCAATTTGGGCTTGTGTGACAGGGTTAACATATGGTCCTTGACCCATGAGCATCTCAAGAGAAACAGTGATATGGTACTGTATATTAAGAGGAGCCTGAGCCTCAGCCTAGTCATCATAGACAGCACACCAGTTAAGGAAGACTTCAGGCTCCAACACAGCCTTCATCAAATGGTATCAATCATAATAGGTCTGTAAATGCATTGCCCATTGCCATAGGACTCGCTCAAAATATGGTGAGTCAGGACCCAATTCATTAGCGGCCTTATGGACCAAGGGCAAGTCTGTAAAAGTGGTGGGTATCCATGGCTGGTTAGCCACATTGGGGCCCAGATTAATTGGAAATGCCATGGTGGGTATGCACAGCACCATAGATGGAATAGGCTGGGAGGTGCACAGAGCAGCTGGCTAGCAGGCAGATAGCAAGGCAAATCACTCCATGGATACTGCAGTTTGGGTGGGTGGGGGGAGCCACCCATGGCATGGGAGGAGCAGAGAGAGGGGCTGCTGGTGTAGGCTTGTGAGTCACTGCAATCGTTTCCTCTCTCTTTCCTTTTCCTTTACTTTCACGTGTCGGGTACGCCTTTTCTCCACCATCTTCTTGTCATCAGAGGTGGAGAAAATATCAATCATGGACGAAATGTAGGTAATAGATAAGTTGATGTTACATTGTTCCTGGCAGTGGGTCTCAATGGCCCCCTCAGTTAGAGGACAACTTTAGCCTAGCAATTATAGCCAACAAAATGGGCATAAAAGACAATTGGAGGATTACTTCTGAGGCCACTTCCCTTTTTCTAGCCAAGAACAAAACTCTCATCCAAAGATCAGGTTCCCACATGTTCTCTGGAGAGATCCATGGGGCAAGCACCACAGCCTCCATCCAAAACCTTTCTAGTTCTGATATTGTAACCCAGAGCCCTTGGCTGGCTAGGAGGAACTTGAGGGCTCCAATAGGAGCCTCTTTACAGTGAGTGAGGAGATTACCCACAGCAGGAGAAAGTGTGATAGACAACAGAGAAAGTGAAAGTGTGTGTTGGACCCAAGAGTCTCCGAACAAGGGTCGACGGTGGGGAGTCAGACAGTGGCTCCGTTTCCCGAGGGGCCAGCCCCGATATGGAAACGCCAGGTGAGCCTGAACAAAAGTATGTGCCATCCTACCGTACAGACAGACTCACAAACAAGACCAGCAACAAGGAGAGGAGAGGGGATCTCGGCAGTTACCAAGTCACCAGGACCGAAAACAATGAACATGGAGGGGTCTACTCAGTGAAATGCTCTGTTCAAGGGGGCGCTTGACTAGTGCTGTGAGTGAGGAAAGGGAGATGAGCAGAACCCTGTTTGGGTGCCTGAAGTTGTAGGGTCCTGTGCTGTTCCCTTTAGGGGAGGGGTCGAGTAGGCACAGAATCAACAACATAGACTCTGGAAAGATGGCTGAAAACAACAAGCTCAGTTTATTCAGGAAGAGATAATCGTTAAATACCCTTCATCCCGCCCTGGGGGAAGGTCTGATGAATATGCATCTGCTGATGTGACATGGCTGCCTCTCATTGGTCCAGGTCATCAGATTATGGTTCAGCTGCTGTTGCTAAGGCCCTTAGGCAGACCCAGTTGGCTCTCAGGAAGTGTCTTATGAGCATGCTCTCATTACCGGTTTGGGCTGGCTGGCTGGCCCTCAGGCCTGTTAGGGCTGAGTCATCCTTCAGAGGTTCAGAGTTTTAACATTGATAAATGCAGTTTTAATAAACTGATAGAGCACTGACTACAGATAGTCTTGGGAGTCCTTAAATTTCTGTGGATTTTACTGATCCTAGCTTTTAGAGACAGGTTAGCATTAGAGAGGGTAAGGAAGCCTCCCTCCTCCTCCTTCACTCACTCAACCACTTCCATTCAGTAAATTTCCTCTGGTTATAGATTTAAAGATGTGCTTCATTGGGCTGAAACCAGGCCCTAGAAAATGTTCATACCTTTTAACGCAAAGTCATACCTTTTGCTATGACACCAAGATGTAAATCTGTTCCAGTTGTTTTATAGACACAGGTTCCTACACAGATCCACCCCTCCTGCTAGGCATGTGCCAAGGCCAGACCCTCAAAGGCCCTCCAGATGCACCACCAGCTGCTGCACCAACCAAGGACACCAATCAGGCAAATACTGGCAGGTTAACTTCACCCACATGCCCACTCATAAAGACTCCACTATCTCCTAATTCGTTGACACTTATACAGGATGGAAAGAGGCGTTTCCCACCTCCAGAGAAACAGCAGATGTCATGACTCCTGTACTCCTGATTTAGCATGCTGTTCCCCCAAGCTCCTGGAATGTCACTGCTGGTACCACCACTTTAGATTCAAGGGCATATCTGCTCTTTATTCTGGCTCATCCACCCTTGCCTCTTCTGTACAACCAGGGCCCTTCTCTGTCCCATTCTTTCTGGCAGTTATCACTCTTCCCATGGCTAGCTCCACTCATGAAGCCAATGATAACCATCTGTTTTTTTCTCAGCTCCCTGAAGGGGTCTCCAGGATGACAGCTAACTGAATGCTTCTTCACTCACACCTCCCACTGTGTGTGACCCTGACTCCCCACTTTGCCCCCAAATCAGCAGAAAGCAGTCTCTTGAGAATTCAGCACCCTCATCCCCCCCATCACTTGCTATCCATAACTCACCTTTCTAGAATAATCAAAAAGGGGGAATGTTAGCATTCTGTCCCACCCCTTGGGGACCTGCCCAGCATCCTGATGTCATCTTATGTAAAGTCCCCTTTAAGTGAAAATCCCTCCCCTCTTTACCTTCTTCTTCCTTGCTCTCTTTCTCCCCATGAGATAATGCACACCTCTACTTTTCTCTCTCTTTCTCCCTCTCCCTCTCCCACTTTATCTCTCTCCTTCTCTCTATTCTCTCTACTCTCCCCTTTTAATAATAAAACTTTCTATCTGGATGCCATGTCTGCATGGTGTGAGTAACTTTCTGCCATGCCCCCTTGGCCACCGCCCACATGGTGCGTCTCCCTCACCCACCAGGCACCTTGGCTCAAACCTGCCAAGGCCTCTTGCACAACATTTTACAAAACACTGTACTTGGGGAAAAAGTAGCAGAATCCTGTCTGAGGACATTTGTATGTTTTGGTAAATTAATCCTCATGTTTGCAGTTTACCATTTTAATTATTTTTCCATATGCACTTTTATCATTTAGATTTTTATGTTTTTTTGGGTCCGAGAGATGACTCAGTAGTTAAGAGCCCCAACTGCTCTTCCAGGAATCCCATTTAGATTCCCAGCAATCACATGGTGACTAACAACAGTCTCTAATTCCAGTTCGAGGCTTTCCAATGCCAGCTTCTGGCCTCTGTGGGCATCAGGCATGTACATGGTCCACAGTCATACATGCAGGCAAAACATCTATCTTAGAGTTTTATTGCTGTGAAGAGACAACATGACCACAGCAATTCTTATAAAGGAAAACATTTAATTGGGTCTGGTTTACAGTTTAGACATTTAGTCCATTATTGTCATGGTGGGAAACATGGTGGTATGCAGGCAGACATGGTGCTGGATAAGGAACTTAAAGTTCTTCATCTGGATCTGCAGGTAGCAGGAAGAGACAGCCACTAGGCTTGACTTGAGCTTCTGAGATCTCAAAGCCCACCCCACAGTGACATACTTCCTCCAACAAAGCCACACCTACTTCAACAAGGCCACACCTCCTAATAGTGCCACTCCCTATGGATCCATGGGAGCTATTTTCAAAACACCACAATACCCGTATACATAAAACAAAGATTAAGAAATACTTTTAGTGGGAATTTAAGTTCTTACTCATGTAATAATTTATTTTAAAGTAAGTAAGTAGTGTGTGTTATGTTTATTTTCTTAGCCCTAATCATTTGTTGTTCTAGATGATGAATTCGGAAAGGATTTTTACTCTATCCATCCATGGAAGCATTTAGGCTTTTATTACTGATGAAGTTAAATTGATCACAGAAACCTGTTTCAAATGCTCTTACTAAAACTAGTAGACAAATACAATGTTATTAACATGTAATTAGATGAAATATAATTAGGTTCAAAAGTCCATATTTGTGCAAGTAACAATTTGCAATCTCAATTTACTTCATTAATTATATAGCAAACATAGAAGTGAATTATGTATGTATGGTGATTATCAGGACATTTGTCATGCATTTGAACACTCCATAATAACTACGTTACATCTCTGGAAAATTTCTCAGAGCGGGGTACTATCCAGATCTGACCCTGATTATCTTTTGAGATCAGATGTGGTCAGGTGCATTCACACCTTAGACAAATTTGTTAAACTTGTAACCTTATGAATATTGTTGTGTATAGTAGGGGTGGATTATCTGCCATAACAGCTCTTCTGTGTAGGCTTTGGTGTTGGACATTTGGTCCCAGCTGATGGTGCTATTTGGGAAGATTGTGGCATCTTTAGGTGTGGAGTCTAACAGGAAGAAGTGAGTCACTGGGGGTGGGTCTTGAGGCTTTAGAGTCCGTTCCCAGTTCACTTTCTGCTTCCTGAGTGTAGCATGAATCTTAAAAGGTCTTATTAATAAAAACAAAACCAGCAGCTAGATATTGGGGTGAACACTGAAAGATCAGAGAAACAGAACAAGCCACAGCTACTTCACCTTGCCAATTCCTCAGCTGATCTTGTTTCCTCAAACTGGAAGCCTCTGTGTCCTCATCTGAATGGATCTCAGCTGAACCGCTGCTCAAAACCTAAAAGCTTAACAGCTTCTAGTTCCTGGTCCTCACGCCTTAATATACCTTTCTGCTTCTCGCCATAACTTCCTGGGATTAAAGGCATGTGTCTTTCCCAAGCAAGACATGAGATCTCAAGTGCTGGGATTAAAGGTGTGTATCACCATGCCTGGTTGTTTCCAGTGTGGCTTTGAACTCACAGAGATCCAGATGGATCTCTGCCTCCAGAAGGCTAGGATTAAAGGTGTGTGTGCCACCTTCTGACCTCTATGTCTATTAATTGTTCTGTTCTCTGACCCTAGATAAGTTTATTAGTGGGCACGATATATTGGGGGACACAATATCACCACACCTGAGTGTGAATAAAATGTGACCAGTCAGCTTCCTGCTCTTACCACTATGCCTGCCTTCCACAGTGGCACCATGATAAACTCTATCCCCTCAGAAATGTAAGCCAAAAACACCCATGTCTCCTAAGAAACTGCCAGGTGGGATTTGACTGTTCAGCAACATGAAAAAGAATTTGAAAGAATATCAGTTATTGCAGTGGGAATGGCAGTTTCTGTTAGTACCAGAGGGACTAATTTTAGCTCAAGACCAACTCTGAAACAGGGTTCAGTGAATTTCCCCAGTAGCTTAGCCTTGAGACTGTATGTATTTCTCCTTGTGGATTCTGTACAATTTCAAGTGATAAGGTTTACCCACATTTTTTTTTTATTTTTAAAGTTTAGTTTGTATTGTGGTTAGAAGATAAAGCCTCAACTATAATTACTTTAAAATTTGTTGGGCATAACATGTATATGTGTTTGAAAAGAATGGGTATTTCCTAATTATTATATAGAAAATATGATGCAAGTTGTGACAAACCCACACAGTGCAAATTTCATCTATTTTCAGTGCTGGGGCTTGAGCCTAAGGTTTTATACATGAGAGGGCCAGGCAAGTATCATGACATCCTTCCCTAATAACTCAGTTAAGAACTAGTCCTCAGTCCCTGCTTTGTGAAACCAAGCAGGCAATTTCTGAAGAGTACCATGAACAAAGGATAATCAATCTCTAACACCCCCAGCAGCAAGGACGAGGAGGCCTGGTACATGCAGTCTAGGCATGAGCCATAAACAGCTCAAGGTGATAACCAACTAAGGACAAAGCCTGGGACTTGCCCAGGTCTGCTCCAAAATGGAAAATTGTAGCCCTGATCAGCCCTTGACTAGCCCTGGCCAATTAGAACATAGTAATATGATTGCCACTTGCTTAAGACAATCATATCTAAGATGAGCTAACTTCCTTGGACACTTCTCTTAGTTAGGCTTAAAAGGAGTCCTCACTTCCTTCTCCGGGTCTTTGCCATCTTGCCTTTGTATGGGATAACAGGCCCCAGCATGCTGGAAACTTTCCGAGATAATAACTGCTCTTGCTGATTGCATACGTGAATGATGGTCATTTGTGGGGCTTTAACAACTTAGACTAGGCAAGTGCTCTATCCCTGAACAGTGTTTCCAGCCCCCCAAAATACCATCTTAACCATATTCAATTTAGCAGAGCTAACTATTGTACACTGTTGTGTGTTATTGCTTAAAAGTGACATATTTGGGAGTAAATTTGCCTTCATCACAATCACCCTTCATCACAAGGGTGAACTTGTGATGGTTAATTTAGATTACCATCGTGATTGGATTAAAGGATGACTAGACAAAACTTTTGGTATATCTGTGATGATATTTTCAGAAAGATTAACTGAGAGGGGAAGACACCCTGAATGTGGCCTGCATCATTCTATGGGCTAGATTGCTCAGTTGTATAAGAAGAAAGGCATCTGAGCATCCAAACTCAGCTCTTTCTCTTTCCTGCTCCACCAGGTGAAAGCAGCCTCATCCTCATACTGACAAACCTTCCCTACCTTGATGGACTGTATTCTCAAGCCAGGTGGCAAAATGAATCCTCCCTCAGGCTGTTTCTTGTCAGGTATTGGTCACATCAATGAGAAATGTAACTGATACACTGTGTTACAGACAGTTCTCCAGAGTGTCTCTGCAAATCTGGCTATAATATTTCAGCTACCTCATTTAAGTGAAATAACACAGTATTTTTTTTCTTTTTTCAAATAATGCTACCATATTATGAATCCATCAAGGAATCAATCCATTGATTAGTCCAAAGCCCTCTTGATATAGTTGTTTCTATAAGCATCTTCACAGTTATTGTTTGAATCTTAAATGGTCTTTTAATAAAAAACCCAGAGTTAGATATCAGGGTGAAAGCTGAAATATCAGAGAAGCAGAACAGCCAGCCACTAGTTCTTGTCTCTACGAAATCATCAGTCTAAAGAGAGTGAGTTCTGGTTTCCTCACGCCTTATATACCTTTCTCTGCCCTGCCATATTACTTCCTAGGATCAAAGATGTGTGTGTGTTTCTCAAGCAAAATCATGAGATCTCAAGTGCTGAGATTAAAGGTGTGTGCCACCACTGCTTGGCTCTGTTTCTCTCCTGTACTGGATTAATCTCATGTAGCCCAGTGTGGCCAATAACTCAGAGATCCATATGGATCTCTGCCTCTGGAGTGATAGGACTAAAGGTGTGTGCCACCACTGCCTGACCTCTATGTCTAATCTAGTGGCTGGCTCTGTTCTCTGATCCTTAGGCAAGTTTATTAGGGTATGTAATATATCACCACACACAGTCACACCCAGAAGTGTGATTAACTAATGTACTACTGGCTGGTTTTGTGTGTCAATTTGACCCAAGATAGTCATCAGAGAGGAAGGAGCCTCATTTGAGGAAATGCCTCCATGACATCCAGATGTAAGGCATTTTTTAAATTAGTGATCAATGGGAGAGTGCCCAGCCCTTTGTGGGTGGAGCTATCCCTGGGCTGGTGGTCCTGGGTTCTATAAGAAAGAATGCTGAACAAGTCAGGGGAAGTGAGCCAGTAAGCAGCTCCCTCCATGGCCTCTGCATCAGCTCCTGCCTACTAAGTTCCTGCCCTGTTTGAGATCCTGTCCTGACTTCCTTCAGTAATAAACAGAAATGTGATAGTGTAACCTGAGTAAACCCTTTCCTCCTTAACTTACTTTATGGTCATTTTTTTTTTTTCACAGCAATAGAAATCCTAAGACAACTAATATCCTAGGATGTTAAAAATCAAACCAAGATTAACCATTATACTATTTTTTCAAAAAACGATGTATTTTTATTTATATGTCTGTATGAGTGTATACCATACATGGGCAGGTATCTGTAGAGGTTACAAGAGGGTGTCAGATCCCCTGGAAGTAGAGTTACAGGAGGCTGTGAGCCACCTGATCTGCATGCTGGGAATCAAACTCTTAACTACTGAGGCATTTCTCCAGCCCCATTATATGACCCCTCCCCCTTTCAAATGTTTTTAATTAAAACAGAAAAAAAAGAAAAATAGAATTACATTTTTCTCTCTTCCTTTTTCTCTCTCCAGTCTCTCCTAGGTGTCCACCCTCCAACCTCTCCTTGTTTCCGATTCTCAAGTTGATTGCCTCCTTTCCTTTTATTATTGTCGTTACATACATTTATACACCTATATGTGTGTGTATGCACAAGTATATATAAATACATCCTGTTGAGTCCATTTCTGTTGTTTGTAGGTATAGAGTTTCAGGGCTCACCACTCTGTATTGGACAGTCAATAAGGAGGCTCATCCCTGCAAGAGGCTAATTCTTCCGCTCTCAGCAGTCACTAGTTGCCTGTAGTTCTTTGTCTGGGGCTGGGACCCCTCCACAGATTTTCTTCCTTCTACATTAATATTTCTGTTGATGTTGCCATGGTTTTATTTTTGCTTTGTTTTAGGAGAGACTGTTTCACAGCAGACTTTCTGGCACTCTGGCTATTACAATCTTTCCACCTGTGCCGGCCTGTTCAGTGTAGATGTTATTCTAAACGGTCTTATAAAATAAAAAACACAGAGCTAAATGCAGAGTTAAAAGCCCAGAGATCAGAGAGCAGTAGCCAAGAGCTAAGAGCACCTTCTTACCCCTCACTGCCGCTGCCGTCTTTCCCCTGAGAAAGAGACCTTCTTCCTGTCTTTTTATTGCCTTCTCATTTGTTCTAAACCCAACCACATGACTTCCTCGTCACTGCCTGTCTATACAGACTTCCAGGTCTCTATGGTTGGTACTTGGATTAAAGGTGTGTGTCACCATGCTGGCTGTGTCCTTGAACACATAGACTCTGCCTGCCATATGATCGGATTAAGGGCGTGTGCTACCATGGCCAGACTTCTGCTTAATGGTTATGACCTCTGACCCCCAGGCAAATTTATTTATTAACATACAAATAAAGTCACATTTCAGCACAAATAAAATATCACCATAGTTCAGTGTCAATTTGACACAACCTGTAGGAGGAGAGAACCATCTCTCATCTGAGAGGAGAAAACCTCAATTGGGAAAACACCTCCATAAGATCTGGTGGTATTGGCTGTAGGGGCCCTCCTGGTGCCACTCGGCTCTGGCAGGTGAAAGACACCCTCGAGCCAGCCTGGGTCCTCACTGTCTGAGCTGACTGAAGACATCCACAGGCCCTGCCCAGCGCCTTGTGACACCGAGTGGGTAGGTGCCATTACGATGAGAAAATTTATGGTGAACAAATAGGAGAGACAGAGAAACAGAACAGTTCATGTGCTGTGGTGAGAGGCAGAACTGAAGAAGCTTGGGTGGTGAGGAACAGGCTGAAGTGAGTGGCAGCCTTGCCACCAGAGGCCAGGGTGACATCTGGTCCCGGGCTCCAGCCGAAGGTCATGTCTGGGTCCCTGGTCCTACTGCAGCCAGGGTCTGTGTTGACATCCATGACCCATGTTGCCACCAAAGACCACAAGGATGCCTGGGGTCTGGGCTGCTACCTGTCTGTGGCCATGTTGGTGTCCAAGGGTCATGCTATGAGTGGCCTGTGCTGTCACCAAGGGCCTTGATGACATCAGCACCTGAGCTGCTGCCAAGGGCCATGTCTGGGTTGATGTATGTGGCTCCTGTTCTCACCAAGGGCTGTGCAATCACTGGGATCTGGGCAGTCACCTGAGGCCAGGTGTGTGTCTGAGGGTCATGCGGCAGCTGAGGCCATACAAATCTGAGTGGCCTGCACTGCTACAAGGTGCCATGGTGCCATCCAGGCCTGGGCTGCAGCTGAAGGCCATGTCTGGGTCTGTGGTCCTACTGTGGCTGCGGTCTGTGTTGATATCCATGGCTCGTGTTACCCAGGGGGCCATAGGGACCATGCATGTTGAAATCCGAGGGCCGTGCTTAGCCACCCTGCCCTTCACTGGCCCTGGGATGGCTGGCCCTGCCCGTCACTGGACACTGCAGCAGGAGAGCTGGCCCCACCTCTCATGGGAGAGGTTCCCCCACCCCACATGTACACCATGGAATACTATTCAGCTGTAGATAAAAATGAAACCAATTTCAGGTAAACAGATGGACCTAGAAAAGATTATATTAAATTTGGTAACCCAAACTCAGAGACAAAGGCTGAACATTTGTAAACCATATATTTAGTAACGGGGTGTATTAGTTTTCTGTTGCTGTGATAGAACACTGATTAAATGCAATTGGGGAAGGAAAGGGTTTATTTGGCTTACACTTTCACATCACAGTCATCATGGAGGGAAATCA
This sequence comes from Peromyscus attwateri, assembly GCA_902168425.1. NCBI lineage: Eukaryota > Metazoa > Chordata > Mammalia > Rodentia > Cricetidae > Peromyscus > Peromyscus attwateri. The sequence continues at coordinate 60,849 of CABHPP010147097.1, forward strand.
GGGTAGGAATTCAAGCAGGAACTTGGAGTCAGGAACTGAAGCAGGGACCATCGAGAAACATTGCTTACTTCCTTGATTCCCCACAGCTGGCTCAGTTACTTTTCTTATATAGGCCAGGCCCAGCTGCCCAGGGACAGCAGTACCCACAGTAGGATGGGCTCCCTACCATAGACAGCAATAAAGAAAAGTCTCCACAGACATGTTTGGTGGGGAGAGGTGTATGGGAAGAGGTTGCCCATACCTGGCACTAGCCTTGTTTGATAGCCAAACAAGGTGTCCAGAAGAGGTGCTGTACCCTGTTATAGAGTGGTATTACTGTTTACTTTTTAAAAACTTTAAATTCATTTTGTTTATGGTAAGATATAAGGGTCCAATTTCATCATTTTGAGTGTGGACATCCATTTTTTTTTTCAACACCATTTATTGAAGAGACTTTGGAGTGTCTTGACACCCTTGTTGAGGATCATTCATGCTATTACCACAATTTTTTTTGATTTCTGTAGTTTTCCTGATGTGCCCACCTTGACTCCCCAGTGTGTTATCTTTCTAATGCTACTTTATCAAAAATCTGCTTATCTATACTTCTGGCCTCTGCCTCATTCTTGGGAAAAGATACTTTAGGGAAGGCATCTAGAACCTCAGGCTGCCTTATTCAAGACAGGGATGATTTTTCAGGTCCCCAGTAAGAATAATGCTGGACTTAGTTTAATCTTTTGTCAACCTAACACTAGATAAGGTTATTTGGGAAGAGGAAATCTCAACTGAGAAAATGCCTCCATCAGTTTGGCCTGTAGGCAAGTCTTTCTTGGTTAATGAGGCAGGTGGTCCTGGGTTGTTTAAAAAAAGCCAGCCAACCAAATAAAATAGCCAAAACATTACTCTTACATCACTCTACTCGTTTTTGGTCATTCATTATCATTATATATGTTAAACATATTGATTACAAAACACAGCTCTTCCTCAAAAGGAAGTTTAAAGCAGTTCTCAACCAGTGGGTCACGACCCCTTTAGAGAGTCAAATAACCCTTTCACAGGGGCCACATCAGATAACCTGCATATCAGATATTTGTATTATGAGTCATAATAGTATCAAAATTAGTTATGAAGTAGCAACAAAAATAATTTTGTGATTAGGGGTCACCACAACATGAGGAACTGTATTAAAGGGTCTCAGCGTAAGGAAGGTTGAGAATCAGTGGTTTAAGGCAAATATGAGTGACCATGGCCATGGCCTAGGGACATGGATTCTGGTTACCTTGAATGTCATGGCTCACCTGTGGGAGAGGATACATGAACTTTTATAGTGTCAGAAAAAAAGTCATGCTAAGGCATTTGCCAAACACAATAGCGGGCACATCACTGGGCGGGTCACAGGCGGCAGGGAAATTTCTGCTACAGGTTTCAGGCACTATCTGATAATTATCTGTACCATTTCAGTTTTCCAGTCGTGAAGTTCTCATCAGTCAACTGGTTCACAAATCTTCAACACAGATGTGATGTTTTATAGGGAAATGAATGCTACAAATTAAACAGCACATTTTTAGAATCATTTATGGTCCATCTTTTAAGCTGGCCATGAGGAGAGGACATTTACATTTACACTTTTTGTGGTATTAACCTTTGTGTTTCTCATTTCTGTGGTCTTCATTTGTTCTTATGGATATGGGTTACCATCAGAAGCAGTCCTAAGTGCATAGAACTTTATTCCTGCAGTTTATGTTATCAGTAAATAAATGACATTTCTATGTGGCATAGGCCCAAGAATACAATACACCATACTTTTCCTGCTGTTCATTTAAAATTGGCTGCATTTTATGCTGTCTTATAATTCTATGATTATTACCTTCACCAGTGTTTAGTGGAGGGTAGGGGTGAATTACTTTCTGGGTCACTGACCTTCAACCTGAAGGATGTTGATTTAGAATGTCTTATAAGGAGGCTCAGTAAGCAATACAATTTCTGTTTTTATCTCAGAATATCTTTAATTTTTCACAAGGCAGATTAGCTGAACACAGGAATCTTATCTTAGCTAACAATCTCTTTCATTGAGTACTGAATGGATTATCTCAGTGCCATCTGAATTCTATTATATCAAAAAGAACATGAAATATTTTACTCTGCAGTCAAATAAAAATGAGCACAGTCCAGGAACATGGATGCAGGTTGCCCCAAATACCAAATACCATATTCTGAGGATTGGGAGGGGTGTGTGTGTGTGTGTGTGTGTGTGTGTGTGTGCGCGCGTGTCAGAGATGTCCAATTTATGATGAGCTGGGCACTCCAGTCTTAGTCTCTGCTCCTTGACTTGTTGTCTGTTAACTGCCACCTACTATAAGAAGCTTCCCTGATGAGGGTGGAGAGACAACTAATGTAACAGAGGGAAGAGAGAATCTAGATTGATAGAATAACGAAACACCTGTTGGCCAACTGAAATTTGTGGGATTTAATTAGATTTAGGGGGTGCTGGTAGTGAACTCAGGGTTTTGTATATGCCACACAAACAGTATTATCACTGGGCTACATGCCCAGTCAGTCCTTATTGGGTCTTTCTGTTGTTTGTTGTTCTGAGACAGGGTCTCCCCCACAATTGCTGAGACTAAAGAATTATAATTCACATTTCTATGCTAGTGTTACTATGACTACCTTAAAAATGTGTCCTTTAGAAGTAGCATTGAAATCCTCAAAGATGTAACATATGAAAATACCTCAAATTAACATAGAAGTGGGTGGTAGGTGGGATTATAGATTATGAAGTTACAATTTCTGAAACAGGGTGGTGAGGGATGGCGAGAGGCCTCAGCCTGACAGCCTGAGAGCAATCCCTGGGATCGGCATGGAAGAAAGAGAAAATCCACTCCTGAAAGTTGTCCTGAGTTTCACATGCCTCTCTTCCTCCCAAACAAGCGAATGAATGTAACAAACTGGGCAGTGGGTTGGTGGCTTGTGACTCTTTTCTTGCTGTGATAAAACACCAGGACCAAAAACAGCTTGGGGAGGAAAGGATTTTCTTCTTCAGGCTTTAACTCGCAGGCACACTCCATCACCGAGGGGAAGCTGAAGTAGGAAGCGAAGGAGAGGCCAGGGAAAGTGCTGCTCACTGGCTTGTTCTCCAGCTTCTGACAGTGGATGGTACCAGCCAGTGGGCTGGGCCCTCTCACAGCAATCATCCATCAAGAAAATGTCCTACAGGCTTGCCTACAGGCTGGCCCTGTGGAGGCATTTCCTCTTCCCAGATGTCTAGGTTTGTGTCAAGTTGACCAGCACAGTTGGGATTTGCCATAGCAGTCTTGAAATTTTTATAAATATCTCAAGTTCCTATTACTGCTTTAGCTGTGGGATCCTGGTTTTCACAGGGAATGAGTTTCTAAACTAAAGTAGAGTCACAAAGAGAACAACCAACAAATACATCATCACATTCTGATGTGAAGACTTACAGACTGAATCATTCATAAAACCGAGGGCAGAGTTGGAAAACACTGACATTTTTCTTTTAAATTTCCCCAGATGAAATTAAATCATGTTTTGTTTGTTTGTTTTTTTCTTTTCTTTCTTTCTTTCTTTTTTTAATTCTGGGAAAGAAAAAAAAGCTCTGCACTAAAATACTTAAACTAGTGGCTGGGCTGTGGTGGCACACGCCTTTAATCCTAGTACTCCAAAGTTAGAGAGGTAGGCAGAGATCTGTGAGTTCAAGGCCAGCCTGGTTTACAGAGTGAGTTCCAGGACAGTCAGGGCTGTTACACAGAGAAACCCTGTTTGGAAAAATAACAACAATAACAAAAGACAAAAAACAAAAACAAAAAAGCAAAACAACAATAACAAAAAGAACCTATCAAGTCTCTTTTTCAATTCCCTGTTGAATTCTGTGAAATGGGAAAATATAACTGTGGTTCTATTTCTTTTCATGGCTGTTCAGTTTAAACTGACGTGCAACTTTTTTGTTGGCCAGTGAATTTGTCCATTTGGGTTGTTATAACAAAATATTTTACATGGGAAAACATAAATAAAAACATATTGCTCATAGTTATGGAGAGGTTAAGTCCAATATCCAGGCTCCTGCTGCTTCCTAAAGTGGAGCCTTCTAGCTGTGATCTCACATGGGGAAGGGGTATTCAGGGCTCTTTGGGGGCATCTAAGGGCCTTCATGACCTACTAACTCTCCACTCCTTGATACTACTGCACAATGAATTAGCTTTCTATATGCGAATTTGGGGAGGACCTATTTTCAAAACGAAACAGTTGTCCTTAAGACTAAGGTATATGTCGGACAACTCAAAATCTACTAACCGGAAGCCCCAGTTTCTTCTGTTCTGGGTACTTCGTGAACACAAGTATAGCCTTTTCACTCCTTAGTTCTGCTAAGGTGACAAGATACAAATTGGAAAAAAAAAAAAAAACAAAAAACAACTGTACCAGGGCTCTAGCAATACTAAGCTACCAACACAATCACTTGGTTAATGAACAGATTCATTACCTTATTGGAAAAGGTGAATTTTTGTTTTCTGCCATACCAGGGCACCCTTATAACCTTTACTGAATTTACTGGCAATTTCACACACATAACGTACATTCTGATGACTGTACCCCCCACCTCTGCAATCTGCCTCTCACCGCCTTTAGTTCCACCCCATAATTCCCTTTCAAACACTGTGGTCTCCTTTTTGCTTTGAGTGGCAGAGTTTAACCAGAATCATCTGTGTGACGATAAGCTTTGAACTATTCAACTGAGCCAGGCTCAAGGTGCTGAGAATAAGTGACAGTTGAGTGCTTCGTTCCAAACAGAACACTTGTATTACACATCACTACCTCTACATATACACAAATGACATTCTGATGATCAACTATGGGGACACAAGGCAAATAAGGCCTTCAAGAAGTGGGGTTTTTCTTTAAAAAACAAAATAAAACAAAAGATTAAAATATAACCAAAGGATTAAGAACAGTTTTAAACATCATAGTTTAAAAAGGAAGAAAATGAGCCGGGCGGTGGTGGCGCATGCCTTTAATCCCAGCACTTGGGAGGCAGAGGCAGGCGGATCTTTGTGAGTTAAAGGCCAGCCTGGTCTACAGAGCAAGTTCAAGGAAAGGCGCAAGGCTACCCAGAGAAACCCTGTCTCGAAAAACCAAAAAAAAAAAAAAAAAAAAAAAAAGAAGAAGAAAATGTTTCATTCATTTGTCACAGGAAAATATTAGGCACAAAACTCAAATCAGGCAATACATTAAATAACTCATTGGGTTTTTATTACCTACCACTTAAGCCATTTTCTTTTTCAGAATTCCTGTTTTTCAGTATCTATTTGGGAGACAGAACATGTACATAGCCTTATGTTGTATACTACGCCAAACGGTCCTTGGGTAACAGACTCTAGGTGGTCTGAAAATTCACAGGATGGACTCTGGGTGTACCTAATAAGGTTCTATGGAACCAGTGATTCCAGCTGGAAATGGACAGATGGCTGAAATATGAACAGGCTGAAATTTCCTAGACTTGCGCAATTACTTATTTAGCACAAACAGTGCCTCTTCTGCGTCAGTCACTGTGTCAAGAATCTGTGAACATGAAAGTGGACAGCACCACACCAATGGACAATGAAACAGGAAATGACAACTGTGTGGCAAGAGAATAAAGTGTTGGGGAAGTACAATGGATGGGCTGTCAGACCGTGAGCAGATCAGACGAAGGGGAGGAAGGCGGTCAGAGGTGGGATGGTGTCAAAATCTGAATTGAACTGAGTGAAAGAATGCAGAACAGATACAGCTGTGATGGTTAATGTCAGTGGTGAACTGATGAGGTCTAGTTCCCTAGGAGATGAACTCTTTGCATGCCTGTTAAGGAGTACATCGATTAGGTTTACTGAAGTGGAAAGACCCACCCATTGTAGGTGGCACCATCCCTATGCTGGGATCCCGGGCAGTATAAAAATGATAAAATGAGCTGAGCACAAGCATTCATCACTCTACTTCTTCACTGTAGATGCACCTGGGTGCTGAAATGACCTAATAAAGAGTAAGGAATAGTTGAAATAAAAGCACAATGGACCGAGTAATGTCCTTGACTATGTCTGAGGTCTGGAATCTGTCTAAAGGACAACCAGACAGAAATGGTTCAGATAGCAGTTCTCAAGGTAGAGTTTCTATACTAAGAGCAATAACTAAGACCGCAACCCAAGACCACGAGCACATACTTTGGTCATTAGAGGAGTCTGCAAATACATGTTTTATTGAAACACTATTCAGAACAGCCAAAATAAGGAATGAATCTACATGTGTCTCAACAAAGAATGGATAAAGGAATTGGTAAGTATACACAATGGGATTTTTTGTTTGTTTGTTTGTTTTTGGTTTTTCAAGACAGGGTTTCTCTTGTAGCTTTGGAGCCTGTCCTGGAACTCACTCTGCAGCCCAGGCTGGCCTCAAACTCAGAGATCCACCTGCCTCTGCCTCCTGAGTGCTGTGATTAAAAGCGTGCGCCACCACCGCCCGGCCACAATGGGATTTTATTTAGTCAGAGAAAACAATACAATACAAATGTATTTTTAATGCAACTTAAAATAGCTAAGAAGGTAGATCTTATAAGTAATTATATGCAATTTGTATCACAATGAAGGATTAAATAAAAAGGAGCCTGCTATGACGATGTTAGACAAGGTCACTGAAGAAAATCCCTTTTCCACATTGGAGAGAACCGTATTTTCTAAAGGCAACTAGACAAATGCCCGTTCCCCAACTTGACACTTTCAGATGACAGCTAAGAGTGACGGAAAGAAGTGTCCACACTGCAGTGAAGTAAAAACAACCAAGAGCCCTGGTCAGGACCCGTGGAGTCTCTGTGGATTGCTAATAACCAGCTGGAAGCTCTGCAACATGGCCAGAAGTTACAATCGCACTTATCCAGGAGCTCAACATGAATGCTGGAGCAACTGGTTCATTTATCGCTTATAATCGGCAGCTTTCTTTCTTGAAGTCAATTTCAGACACAAGCACATTCACTTTGTAGACTCTTAGAGAAGTTTGACTTTGATGCACCTTAGCATTAAACTCCCCGCCTTCTCCGTTACAATCCCAAGGATCTTTCCTAAGCAAAGATATAAGTTCCTCACACAGCACTTTGTTTTTTAAGTGCATGCGTGTGTGTGTGTGTGTGTGTGTGTGTGTGCGTGTGTGCGCGTGCACGCGCGCTTGGGCTCATATATCCTAAATCACGCACACAGAGCTTCTTTTATATTGCCATCTTTGTTTCACCACCCAGAGTTTCAAAGAATTTGACTTCTTTGAGTCCATTTTAATTTTTACAACTTTATTATTTGATTACACTTACTTTTAAAAAAAGTAGAGAAAAAGATTAAAAGAAAATAAGAATTACTCAGTATCTCTTCACAAATACAGTAACAGGGTTATGTATATTCCCTTCTAGTCTTTTTTTTTGTACATTTACACACCATTTAAAACAAACAGAATCATAAATGCTTATACCTGTTTTCCTCATTTCATAGCATGAAGTGACCATTTCTTCATGAGAAAACATGATTACCACTTGATTGCTTCATAGCTTAAGTATAACGGAAACATGTTACATCCATCTAACTTCTCAATATTCAGAATGTTGTGAGTATTTTGTGATGACAGGTAACAGCCATTACATGTGATTCTTTGAATCTCCCCTAACTTCTTAAAGAGAAAGTCCTAGCATACCAAAGTGCATTAAGTATTTCTAAGCCTCAGATGCATTGTACCAAACTGCCCTTCAGAAAGATGGCGTCAATTTACAACCATACAGTCCCGTTTCCAGCTCAAATTCCTGCGTCGGCAGTGCAGGGAAATGGGTGTTCTCACCAGACTTCACTGTTGTCAGTTTAACAGGAGAAATGATTGACAAGGTTTGGGCTTGCTTTGTTCTCTTACATTTCTGCAGGCCGTTGTCTTCCTTCTGGGTTCTGGAGGTGTGGGTATCTTGGAGTGCAATGCCTCTCTTTCTATGTTCTTCTTTCCAGGCAAAGGCATGAAGACCACAGAGCTGCCCTGTTTTTATTTAAGCAAAATTCCCCAAAGACTAGATGTAGTAGTAAGTCTCCTTGTGGCGGCCATGCTGTTTCAATGTCTTGGCGGTAAAACAGAACTCTGGGCCATGTTCTGAAAGGAAGGAAGGAAGGAAGGAAGGAAGGAGAGATGAAGAGATACAGGCTGCAGAGAGCAGGCTAACGACACCAACACTTCTTAACAAGTGAAAACAAGAAAGAACATTGAGATTTTTGTGGAGTATAGTAAGGATTCATGGGGCATATACTTATTAAACTCTCCAGATAATTCCTGTGTTCACCAAAATTTAAAAACCACTCATGAGGACTGGCCAGATGGCTCCGGGGGTAAAGGTATTCACCACCAAGGCCGATAGCTTGAGTTCAATCATGGGACCCACACAGTGAAAAGAGAATCAGCTCCTACAAGCTGTTCTCTAACGCCCACATGTTCACTATAGATTGTGTACGTCTACATACATACATAAATACATAAATTCTAAAAATGTCAAGGGAGAAACAAAACAAAATAGCAACAACACTAACCAGACATGGGACTTTAGGAGCAACTTTGAACTCTTGGTTTTTCCTTTTCTTCCCGACAGGTGAGGTCGGTACTGCTCATCTCAGGGAACTGCTCTGAGAACCACACATGTCCCTCCACTTTGACAGGCATCAGGGCGTACTGTATACACCCTCTCCCAGCCTGAATTAGCATTCACACAACCCCTACCCCTTATCCTTACATCACTGTAAGCTCACTGAAGTTTTAATGTGTCTCAGTTGGCAATTCATCATCACTGGGAGTCTTGGGGTATTCTAAATTTTCTTTGTTTTGGAGATAGAATTTCACTGTGTTGCCCTGGCTGCCGTGAAACTCACTATGTAGACCAGGCTGCCCCTGAATTCAGAGATTTGCCTGCCTTTGCTGGTATTAAAGGCATGTACTGCCATGCCCTACAGCTGGGTGTTGTTCTCATCTGGAGCTTGACACACAATGGGTAAACAGGTGCTTCTGAAATGAACTAGTGAGTGAATGAATGCTATACATTTCAGTGCTTTGATGACTGAAAATATGATTCAGGGTAAGAATTATTAGTACCAGTTTCCTTATTATTCCAGAATGGAGACCTCAGCACTTAATTTTGTCTATTAACCCACTTTAGAGTGCATACTTACAAAACTATACATCAGCTTCAAAAAGATCATTGATTTATGTGGTTGATATATTGTGCACCCCAATAAACTTATCTGGGGGTCAAAGAACAGAACAGCCACTACATTAAACATAGAGGTTAGACAGAGGTCTCTATCTCTGTGAGTTCAAGGTCACACTGGAAACAGCCAGGCATGGTGACACACACCTTTAATCCCAGCACTTGAGATCTCATGTCTTGCTTGGGAAAGACACACACCTCTAATCCCAGGAAGTGATGGTAGGAAGCAGAAAGGTATATAAGGCCTGAGGACCAGAAACTAGAGGCTGCTAAGCTTTGAGGCTTTTAGCAGCAGTTCAGCTGAGATCTATTCGGATGAGGACTCAGAGGCTTTCAGGCTGAGGAAACAGGATCAGCTGAGAAGTTGGTAAAGTGAGGTTGGCTGTGGCTTATTCTGTCTCTCTGATCTTTTGGAATTTACCCCAACATCTGGCTCCAGGTTTTCAATTAATAAGACCTTTTAAGATTCGTTTTACAGATTTATACATGTCTGAGCATGTCTCAGATTTCTTTTTAAGGAACTGACTTGGTGTGTGAAACCATAGTGAGCGGAAGGTCAGCAGGAAGACGGCAAAGTTCGAAACTGGATCCTATCGTGTGAGTCCTACACTGACTCAGAAGTGGCCACAGAGGAACTCAAGTCAGGCTGCTCAGACATTGGTTTGTAAGAAACTGTTTAGTTCAAACCATCATTTTGTAATTGGTAGATTTTTTTTATCTTGTGCCCCACCTCAAGTTAGGAAAATTACAAGGTCTTTTTGCACCTCAGCTGTGACAGAACACTTCATGGGAGGAAATTTATGTACTCATTAAATAAACATTTATCTCCAAGGTATCCAGTGTAGAAACCGGTAAGGGTATCTCCTCTCAGGGAAGACGTTACGAATTATAACCTTCTTGGCTTTCCCAGTCCTAAAGTCTGAGACCCTATGGTCACAGTGAGGGGGGTAGGCCACAGCCTGTTCGCACCAGTTCACAGGTGCCACTTTCTAACTCTGGGGTGGCTTCATGTTGGCTGCCCTGAAGCATTCCATGGGAGACAGAAAACACTATTAATCATTCACCACTGCACAATACTTCCACCATACTGAAACTGTGGCTCATTCCTAAGCTCTTAGGTGGTAATCCAGGTAGGGACAGCTTCTATCAACCTGTCCCATGCCCTGTCAGTGACTGTCAAGGTATCTAAGAGTACAGATATGTTGAGGACACCTGGAGGTACTTCCTCTTTAGATATAAGGGGAAGTTGAAGCTTGAGGCTCCTTGCTACCCTGGTTAATCAAGAGTCACAAAACGTCCAAATAAAAATGACGCTTTCTAAGCTTCCCAGTCGGTTGAAATTATATCCTTAGGATGAATACTGCAGTTGGAAATCTACCAATCTGCAACTTGTCATCTGCTTATCATTATTAACGGTCTTAGTTTCATGTAACATATTTTCCGCTACCTGTAGCTGGAGTTTTTTCTCCGGGTCCTGCCAAGCCCTGGCAGTCCGACAGCCCACTTATAAAATAAACACACAGACGCTTATATTATTTAAAAACTGTATGGCCGTGGCAGGCTTCTTGCTAACTGTTCTTATATCTTAAATTAACCCATTTCTATAAATCTATACCTTGCCACGTGGCTCGTGGCTTACCGGCATCTTTACATGTTGCTTGTCATGGCGGTGGCTGGCAGTGTCTCCCTCACTCAGCCTTCCACTTCCCAGAATTCTCCTCTCTCCTTGTCCCGCCCATACTTCCTGCCTGGTCAATGGCCAATCAGTGTTTTATTTATACAGAACGATATCTACAGCAGCTACCGTTTTGTTTGATATAGTAGAAGTATTGGCTGTCAAGGCCTGTCTACACCCTGTACGAATCTACCCAAGAGAAAATGCTGGAAGCCATATATATGGAGCACACCAGCCTTCTGAACCAAGACACAAAGCTAACTCCAGGACAATGTAAAGAACCTGGGACACTAGATAACAAACCTCCCAGCCCAGGTACAGGCACTCTCGGTCGGTAGAGGGAGCAGTAACCAAGGCATGAAAAGTTGCTGAAAACAACGACAAAATGCTGACTCGCACAGACCGCACAAGGAGAGGGGCCAGATTTGAAGTGAAAGCAAGAGAAAACGTGGTGAAAGCCACAGACGTGGCTGCTTATGGGTGTGAGGCCACTCACCTTCAGGTTACGGAGCGTTTCTGACCATTCCATTGACCCTATCTGAGGTATGGTGGTAAGGAGTAAACTTTTGGCTTTGTTGGCATTTTCTTTCATGGTCTTTAAAACCCCATCCACTGACACCTTGAGAAAGAAGAGCACAGGATTTTATTCGCACGAACTGCTTCTCACGGAATAACTTACCCGACCAAGTCCCTGTTTTGCTATGGTGTCAATGTTTGTGTCCCTTCCAAACTCATCATCTTTAGGAACCTAACCCTCCTTTGAGAGGGGGTCAGGAAGGGGGACTCGGGAATTGATTAGGTCAGGCCAGCAGTGCTCTTAGGAATGGGGTCTGGTATCACAGTGAGCCCCCCACACCAGCTGCTGTGGTTTAAACGAGGATGCCCCCATAGGCCCATATATTGGGAATGTTTGGTCCCCAGTTGGAACAACTGTTTGGGAAGGATTAGGAGGTGTGGCCTTGTTGGAGGAGGTGTGTCACTGGGGGGCACTGTAGCTCTCACTGCCTTACTCTTTCAGACCAAGATGTATGTTCTCAGCTACTGTTTGTTCCAGGGCCATAACTACCTGCCTTCTCCGATATTCCCTGTCACGATGAACATGACTCATCCTCTGAACTGTACACCTCCAGTAAACTCTTCTATAAGATGTCTTGGTTATGGTTCTTATCACAGCAATTTAAAAGTAACTAAAGACACATTATTCGTCACGTGAGTTCAGTGAGAATATGACTACAAAAAGCAGCAGCAGCACCCACCACCACCCTTCTTGGTACATAGAAAAACTAATTCTAGCCTAAAACTTGCTGTACTGGATAACCAAACATGAACTAAGTATTCTAAAAGCACTTTTTTTTTTAAGGAGAAAAAAAAAAAATCAAAAGAATCAAAGTATCATCATTTTTATGACTCCTAGTTAATGAACCAGCAGTTAACACCACAAACTAAACCCAAAAGCTCAAAGGAAAAACAAAACAAAACAAAAAACCAGGACAGAAAAAAATTCCAACCCATTCTGTGTTTCCTGTCACAAAATACTATCATGACGCTCAATTTCCCTTCCATGTCTAGACCCAGCTTCCAACATGTGACAGAGACACATGCTATCAAGATGAAGCTGGCAGCAACCAGAGTGTGGGAGACTCAACAGGACCAGGCCCTGGTTCCTGGCTTCCCTTTCCCTCTTCCCTGTCCTGGTTTTGTTTTGTTTTAATTTTAAAACTTAATTTTATTTTATGAGGCAGGCTCCCACTGGTTTCGAACTCATGATTCTCCTGCTTCTGCCCTGCCAGGTACTGCTATTCAGACATGTACCAACTATGCTTGGCATCTTAGTTTCTTTACAAGAAAAAAAATCACGTTGAGGACTAGGATGTAGCTCAGTGGAAGAATGCTAACCTGGAATAAATTAGGCCCTAAATTGGATCTCAGAAACTCTGTGTGTGTGTGTGTGTGTGTGTGTGTGTGTGTGTGTGTATATGAGCATGTCACTTAGGATATTTAACTAGGAACTACAATTTTGCTCGTGCATATGAAATAACAATTATAATTTAATTACTTAACTACTTCCTGCAATGTTTCTGGATTAAAATTATGGAAGCACAGATGAACAGTACTGGGCATAAACTGGCCTGATGACTGAAGAACGTGCCCGGGCTCCTAAGTGCTCATGCTATATCTACCCTTGTGTATGAATGACTGGTTCCTAAAGGGGAAGCTGACCATCAGGCCCAGAATCCTTGCCTTGCTTTATTCCACTTATAAGAAAGCCAAGATTCAGGGACACATGATCACATCTTTGTGTCTCCTCATCCAGATGGCTTCTACAAACACCAAGAACGTGGTGAGAAAATGTGGGTACCACGGAGCAGAAGCTCTGCTACAGTGTGGCACACATGCGAAGGTGCATTTTAAGTTGAGCCATCAGAAGCAGGGGCTTGTGGCAGCCGGAGACTTACCATTTATTTATACTCCTTTCCAAATACTTTTCATGGGACTCTGACCTCTTTCCTTTGTTCCTGTTGCTGAGCTCCATTCAAAATCCCCTTCCTATTGACCCTGTGACTCACAGCAACAACCTAACCCTCACATAGAGGCGGAGCGCAAACCGCCAAGGTTACTTTCTCTGCACGCCCACTCCATGGAGTGACTGTGATAACACACTCCTGTGAATCAGCACTCTCCTAACCACTTATGGTCTGACTCTGGCATGCCTCCCACAGGCTCATGTTTTGAGAGACTGTGGACTCTTTAAGAGGCAGGTTGTAGCTAGTGGCTTGGGCTTTGAAGGTTGTACTCAGGCCCTGAATTCTGACCCTTCTTGGATTCCTGCTCCTCCTCAGTGTGAACAGTTGTTACCTCTCTTTTCTAATGCTGTCACCCTTTAATACAGTTCCTCATGTTGTGGTGGCCCCCAACCATGAAACTATTTTCGTTGTTACTTCATAATTGTTAACTTCGCTACTGTTATGAATCATAATGTAAATATCTGTGTTTTCTGATGGTCTTAGGCAACCCTGATGAAAGGTTACGACTGGTTGAGAACCACTGCTTTAGGAGGTTGCTGCCTGATGGGTAACTGGGATGGTGGTCTTGGAAAGGGACTGCCCCATCCTTGCTGAGTCTAGCTCTCTTAGCTACCTGAGTGTGATATAGGAGCTGCTATGACAATCTTCCCTGCCACACGAACTAGCTGAAACCTTCTGTCCAAGGTTAGAGTTATAATGATATCACTCCCACGCCCCTGCTCCATGTCTTGGCTTCATTTCAGAGACATCAAGAAAAATAACTTGTTGAGTGTCACAAGGAAACTGAGGTGAGTTTAGACCACTCCAGAACCCTGTCATGTCAGGCTGCACATCTGTTTAAAGCACAATGACATGGATGGCTGTTTGAGTGGATGCCGTGTTTGTGTGTGTCTTTCTTGTGGCGCCCAACATGACTAGTCCTTACCACATGCAGAACTTAGTCCTCTGCTTCCCAGCCCCCAGCTGGCACAACAGCCACCTTAGGAGGCGTCTAACTTGAGACTGAGCAGAACATTTCCGGCAGGAAGCAATTTGCCGTCAGGAAGTGATGGGGGCTAATGTTCCCCATTAATTGGAAGCAGCTTCTCTACACCATGAAGCTGGGAGTAGCTGGAAATGCTGCCAAGCCAGATACAGTCAGCCTCAAAACTCTCCTATAAATACACAGTGATAAAACCAAAGAATTGGGATTCATTTTTGCTGTCCAACACCCACACATGGACAGAAAGATGACAAGACCATGTGAAGCTGTTTTGTGTATAACTAGATGCAGAGACAGGTGCTCTCTGAGATAGCAGCCTTCCATAAGATTCCGCTCCTCCAAATGAATGTGCTCACTTACCTCTATACTTCTTCCAAAATTCTTTCATGGTTTTTCTTACCTACTCCATTTTAAAATGAGACAAATGACAGGCAAATGACCTTCTGTTTCTCAGTTGAAACAAACGATTTTAAGAAAAAGGAGGAGCTTAGAATAAAAAAGCCTGGCAGGGCCTTGGTGACTTGAGCCTGTAATCCCAGCTACTTGGGAGACAGAAGCAGGGGGAGTGCCAGGTTCAAGCCAGGATGGGAAACTTAGTGAAAGCCTGACTCAAAATAAAAAAGCAGATTAAGAACATGGCTCAGTGACAGAGTACTTTAGCATATGCAAGGCCCCAGGCTCAATTCTCAGTACTGAGGAAAGAGTTAATAAAGGAGATTGTACAGGCCTATCATTAACACACAAGACAAAACAAGAGATCTTGATTTGATCAAGCGGATAAAAAAATTATGTGACAATAGGCCGGGCGGTGGTGGCGCACTGCCTGTAATCCCAGCACTCGGTAGGCAGAGGCAGGCGGATCTCTGTGAGTTCAAGGCCAGCCTGGGCTACAGAGCTAGTCCAGGACAGGCTCCAAAGCTACAGAGAAACCCTGTCTCGAAAAACCAAAAAAGAAAACTGCCAATTGTCTAGAGATTCAGTAAGAAATATCACTTCTTTGTACAAATCGTGGTACAGTTATGTTTTCGCTTTTGAATTAAGAGACCTTTTAGGAAATGTTTCCCTTCAGAAGAGGGTGGGGAGGGAGGAGTGGGTAGAGCCATGTGTGGCCATGGTTGGTACCGTGGAACCAGGGTGACCGCTCCACTGACGCTGACGCTTTCCGTGAAAATGCTGTCTTGGGAGGCCCAACATCAGTTCTAGGACCTTCAAGTCCTGGCTGGGCCTTGCTCTGCTCCCTGTCCAGTATCCCTCACTGACCTGTCTGCAATCCTTACCACAGTCCTCGGCCCTGCCACAGCTCATCCTGCCCTCTCCCCACTTCTCCCTCCTCTGGGTGTCTCTCAATCCTGCCCATCTTTCTCTTCACACTTCCAAGCAGCACTCACAGACTTTAAATATTTGGTCCAGGCAACTTGTAAAACTCAGCACTATACCTTCATAACCCTTTGCTTAGCTAGCCTCTGTGGTGGTTTGAGTAGGAATATATACAGGCTCAAATATCTGAATGGTTGGACATCCGGGAGTGGAACTTGAGAGGGATTAGGAGGTGTGGCCGTGTTAGAAGAAGTGAGCCACTAGGGGTGGCTTTGGGGTTTCAGAAGCCCAAGGCAGGCCCAGTGGCTCTCTTCTTGTTGCCTGGGGATCAGCATTTATCTGCCAGCATCGTATCTGCCTGTGTGCTGCCATTCTCCCTACCATGATGACAATGGACAAAACCTCTGAATATACTGACTAAGATAACCTCCATCTCCCACAAACAGAATGTTGGCTCCTTAAAGAACATGTATTTGCTGGCATAGTCTTAGGCTGAGCACAGCGTCCAGCCACAGTACATTGAACAGGATAGGGACTCAGGGTTTTCTTACTAGGATTTCTTTCCTCCATGAAAATAAACAGAATAAACAACAGCACAAGGAAACCACACTCAAAAGTATATCTTTACCTTTAAAGGCAGGCCCAAGCCTCGATGATTCTCAACACATCTACATGCCTACAATGTCAATCATGATTGATTCTCAGATAAGCACCTCCCCTACCCCCCATGGAAGATCTATCTTCTAATAGGAACTACAGGAAATATCTTATAAAGCCTAATGAAAACTTAAAAATGCTGTAGAAAGGCCCTTCCCAAGATGAATCCAAAGAAAATCAACGAGACAGTCTTTTAACAACTTATGACATCCAGAAGCCCATACCACACATGGTCAGAGGAGACTCCCACTCACCGCTTCTTCATGTTCCTTCCAACAATCATAATCGGTTGCCATGGCAATGCTTGCATAGCAAATTCCAGCCTCCTTAGCAAGCACCACCTCTGGAACTGTAGTCATATTGATAACATCCGCACCCCAAGTGCGGAATACAAAGCTTTCTGCCCGAGAGCTGAAACGAGGTCCCTCAATTGTGACTATTGTCCCCTTTGAATGGCATCGAAGTCCAAGCTTCTTAGCTGTTTCTATGAGGACCTGAAAAAGGAAGAACCAGTCTCAAATCACACAAACCTACATGTGGTATAAGATTTTATTTTTCTGTGGTGCTTAGCAAACTAATCACCTACAGCAGACTCTTACTACAATGTCCTTAGGGGAAACCCAGATCACGGAAAGACACCGTCTAGCTCCATACCCACACACCCCTGCTGTCCAGGTCCGCCGCACACACAGCTCATAGCTTTTAGAGAAAACAGCAGATTTGGATTTATATACTTGAATCTCATTCCCTTTTGAAGAACTTAGAAAGGCTAAGCCGGGGCTTCAGTTTGGACGTGTGTCATAGGTTTCTATTTCCATCACACTTGCTCAGCTAAGGTATCACTTGTCACGCACAGATCAAAGTGCTGGCCAGGTGCCAGGTTCCAAGGTGCAGGGCTGTATAGCCACAGACTCTGTGGCCTTCTGGAAAGCTCTGTAGAAAGTCATTTTTCTTTAGCTTGCTGCCCCTCCAAGGCCATATGGTGAAATGAGAATGGTTGTCCTAAATTTTTTCTGTCCAGAGACCGACTTATCTGGGCATTCATTACTTGTTACTCTAAGGCCATACACAG
>CABHPP010147098.1:0-44121 GCA_902168425.1 Peromyscus attwateri
CTTCTAGTATGCAGCTTAGACGATTTCTTTTGACACAGCTCCCATCTGAATATCCAGGGAAGAGTCCTAAAAAGTCCAGGAACCAAACTTGCAGAGACATCAAGAGAACAAAACATGCTGCAAATTTCAGAAAATCTTTAATGAGGAAATAATCATTTCTGATCATTAGAAAAGGTTTTGCATTATATATTGTCAGTTGGTTTTTATTGAGAATCAAGGCTTCTTAAGCCCCCGGTGCTACACCAAAGCAGGACTAGTCCATGACAGTCAAAGATGCCTGAAGGCCAGGATCATGAATACCTCAGTGGTATTAAATTGATAATGCAATGATCAAAGGGCCCTTCACTTTCATCTTTGCATTTGACAGAATTCAAGAAGAGCCACAGACTCTGTGTGTGTTCAGACAACCACCAAAGTACATGGGTGACACCGTGGCTGCAAAAGACACGGCCTACACAGAGGAAGGATTTAATGAGCAGACCTTTGGGCCAGAGTAAGACATCAGGGATAGGGGAACCTTGCCAGGGGGCAAAAATCAAATAAAAATACTTCTAGGTTCCCAGCTTTCTTTCCTATGCCAACACCCTACTCTACCTACCTGTTTATGTCCTCTACTCCCCAACTAAATCTTCACTTGGCTAAGCTAGGGGACAGTGCTCTCTCTCTCTCAGCAACTATTACAAATTCTTGTCACAACTGTAATCTATTCCTTCACTGAAAAAAAAATTAGTGATAGACCCTAACAGATGGCCACCAGGGATTTCTAATCCAATTCAGCATTTTACTTTGTAAGAATTAATGAATGATATTAGTGTATCTTACATATATTTACTGTAGATGCTCATGGGAGAATCACCTGTTCATGAAGAGAGCTTTACTTGACACAGGAAAACGGTATTTTCGACAGGCATAGCTTATCACCACTTTGTTTCACACCAAGTCATGTCATTTACCTCCTTGCCACAAATCCTACGCCTACCCTCCCCATCTGAGGCAAATTCTTGGCTTTCCTCCACACAGAAGTACCCTACATGGGCAAGCATGGTTCACTAAGTACCATTGAGGCAGGGATCAAATTATGCTTCTTCAGCCACAGCTGTTAGAAGTAAGAACTGGAAATCAGGGTAGCCACATGTTTCAAAAGGTGAAACTCAAGTCATTCTCATAACTCTAGCCAATATTTGCTTCCATTGGTATCACATCGTATTTTTATTGACTCTTAGGCAGAGAGATTGTAAGTTATAAAGTTAAAAAAACACCCCTACATAAGACAACAAATTATGGAAATAATTATACTTCTGAACACATTGTCTGGCTGACTAATGAACAACTTGTGGCGTCTTTCCATTTTCTGATGAGCTATAACATGTGACACACCCTTTGGGCCATGTTAGACATGTGTCCTAGTACCAGTTGCTTTATCTATTTCCTTTGCCATAAGAAAGGCCGCATGTCAGGATACCAAGATGGCCTAGCAAGTAAAGGCCATTGCTTTGCAAGCCTGACAAATTGAGTTTGACCCTGGAACTCACATAAAAGCAGAAGAAGAAAATGAACACCAGACCATAAAGTATCTCAATATGCATACCATGGCATACATCCGCCCTCCCCAACACCATGTGCTCTCTCCCTCTCTTCCTCACTCTTTTCCTCTCTCCTTCTGTCCCTCCCACCCTCCCTAATAAATAGAAATTTTTAAAACAAGGCCAAACACCATATTACACTGGCCTTGCCCACAGCCTATTTTAGTAAAGCCTTTCCACTAGTGAACATTTTAAGTTATTGTATTATTTCAGTCTCAGCCTACGACACACATGGCCTTTTCCCTTGAAACTCAAGTACAATCTTTCCATATGTTTAGACCAATCGTTGCCTGAAAAATATTGGCCTTTTCATAAAAAGACTACCAAGACAGTATCCAGTAGTCAAGGTATTTGATGGGAAATTTCCCTATCATTTGAAATCATTGAGCACAGAGGTGGCTTTCTCAAAAATCAGATTACAAACTCTTCTACTTCTTCCTGTCTTACTCTCCCTAGTCACTTAACCAGGACACTCTTGTAGCACGAATCTTAAAGGGCCTTATTAATAAAATCAAACCTGAAGCCAGGGTGTGAATGCTGGAAGATCAGAGAAGTAGAACAAGCCACAGCCACCTCACCTTGCCATTCCTCACACCTTATATACCTTTCTGCTTCCTGCCATCACTTCCTGGGATTAAAGGCGTGTGTCACCATGCCTGGCTGTTTCCAGTGTGGCTTTGAACTCACAGAGATTCAGACAGATCTCTGCCTTCAGAATGCTAGGATTAAAGGTGTGTGTGCCACCATTTTCTGGCCTCTATATCTAGTGGCTGTTCTGTTCTCTGACCCCAGATAAGTTTATTAGTGTTCACAATATATTGGGGAACACAACATCACCACATCTCCCCTTTTTTGTCTAAAATTTAAAAAACATAACTAATACAAGAAATACTATATCCAATAAGTACATACAATATATACAGTCAAGAATTACATTAACAATGTCTAGTCCATTAACATTTGACAGATTCAGACAAAAAACTCTATTTTATATATATTAGCAATGTCCAGTCCATTAACATTTGACAAATTCAGACAAAAAAATTTCATTACTTATCCTATTTAAAACAAGTAGTTCATTTTTAAAAGTAGATTCAATAATCTCCCTTTTTGTCTTATCACACTCTGGTTACCATCTGTCCTGGGAAGGGTGGGGGGAGTCATCCTCATACTATCTGGATGATGAACAAAACAGAAGTGTAGAGTCACTTAAATTTAAGATATTTTCCTGGACTATTTTTTTTTTGTCTTGCTTTCCTTTTTGTGTTTTGAACAAGTTATATTTGTGTATTTTAGGGAATGCACGTTGATAGTTGGAATGTTTCTTAATCAAATCAGGGTGACAGGCATTTCCATCTCTTCAAGTGTGATTTGCTTCCTGATTTCCTGTGTGGAAAATTTTATACTCTTTTAAAAAGTTGTTTTGAAACAAACCATGGGTTGTTTTAACTGATAGCCATCCCACTGTGTTGTCGAAAGGCAATAAGCACTTTCTCACTCCACGTGATGTCATACTGTTCCAGGCTTTGTAGCCACATCTCTCTCTTCTTAAACCCTACCCCAGATCTTCTAGTCACGGCCATTTTGTTTCTTTCTCTAGGAGGCTAAGTCACTCCTTTCCTGAAGTAGTGAGGACACATGGCGCTTGTTTCTGTGGCTGGTTTATTTCACTTAACCCAATGAACCTGAGTTACCTCCCTCACAGAGTCTCATTCCTTTTTATTCTATTCCACTGAGTGGGTAGCATATTTCCTTTGCCTTGCCTGCTCACCCACTAAAGGGGATCTGGGTTGAGTCTATGTTTTA
The DNA here is from genome assembly GCA_902168425.1 of Peromyscus attwateri. Taxonomy (NCBI): domain Eukaryota; kingdom Metazoa; phylum Chordata; class Mammalia; order Rodentia; family Cricetidae; genus Peromyscus; species Peromyscus attwateri. Next base: position 3,390 of record CABHPP010147098.1, read on the forward strand.
GTGCTTGTAACTATGGCTGTAACACAGATGGCAGTGTGGTTGATATATTGTGCACTCCAATAAAACTTATCTGGGGATCAGAGAACAGAACAGCCACTAGATTAGACACAGGGGACAGACAGTGATGGCACACAGCCTTCATCCTATCACTCAGGAGGCAGAGATCTGTCTGGATCTCTGTGAGTTCAAGGCCACACTGGAAACAGAGCCAGACAGTGGTGTCACACACCTTTAATCCCAGCACTTGAGGGATGTCTTTGCTTGGGAAGGACACATGCCTTTAATCCCAGGAAGTGATGGCAGGAAGCAGAAAAGTATATAAGGCATGAGGACCAGGAACTAGAAGCTTTTTATCAGCAGTTCAACTGAGACCCTCAGGGGTGAGGACTCAGAGGCTTTTAGTCTGAGGATTCGTGGAAGCAGGCTTGGATGAGGAGTTGGCAAGGTGAGGTTGCCTGTGGCTTGTTCTGCTTCTCTGATCTTCCAGATTTCACCGCAATATCTGGCTCTGTTTTTTTTTTTTTTTATTAATAAGATCATTTAACAATTCATGTTACATAGCAGGGCAGTTATCTTGCTTTCTACAATGACAGACGTGTCTTAGATATAATTATTTCATTCCTTCTGGCTATGTATCCAGGCATGCATTTGCTGGATTATAGGGTAGTTATACTTAATGTTTTGAGTTTATGCTGTTTAGTAATGACTGTGATCATGTATTTCCCCACAATGTGGTGTGTGTGTAGGGGATAGGGGTCTCCATAAACTCACTTGTACATGTTGCCCTTGTGTTTTACAACAGTTAACCTAACTGGAGTGATATGACATCTCATTGAAATTTTTCCTTTTTCTTGGTGATTAGTGACGGAGACTATCTTTTTACATGCACGTGGCCAGTTAAACATTTTATTTTGAGATAACATGTTCTGATATACTTGGTTGGTTTGGAATTAGTGGTCTTCTACTTAGGACCCTGTGATATTTTTTTTTTAATTCAGCCAAGAACATATTAGTCACACAGTATATTGCTGAGAAAGGGAATCCTCCAGAGTCAGTGAGCACCTCAGTGTTGCCCATGGCCTCCCAACCCCAACATCCACATCAAGAGGCAGCCAGGGCCCTGACTTCCTCCTCCTCCTCTCTAACAGCATTCGTGTGGGTGCTTCCTGTGATACTACCCATGAGCAGCTTTCACAGACTGAGAGCAAGTTTCAGATGGAAGTTACAGCACAGATCCCAGGTCGTGCCGCAGCATCAGGCCGTCATGGAACCAATGTCATACCTCTGCTGCATGACCCAAGGAATGGGTCTCCCCTGAGTGTTTTGTGTCAGTTCTGGGAAATATTTTATATGTATCTAATATTGCATCATGTATTGTATCTGCTATTACGATCCTTGGAAGAATGGCCTGGTTGGATACTTAGGTTTCCAGAAGTCTCATTTCTCAGTTGCCATTTTTCCATTCAGTGCCTTTTACTGTTTCTCTAGTGGCATTGCTTTTGATAAGAAAACAGTTTATTTTTTATGTTTTAAAACACTTCTATTATTTTTTTCTGTACCAAATTGATCCCTTTCTTTCCACTGCTTGGAGAACTCCTATCTTATGAGGGGCCTTGCTAGCAACTCTACAAAAATCAATAGATTTAAAAGGAATATCATAAACAACAGTATGGCAATAAATTATGCACACAATTACTGAAACTATAAGAAGAAAGAGAATTTTGAACACAACGAAACTTTAACAAACTTTCCACATGGAAAATCTCACTTTACATGCTGCCCAAAAAGAGAAATTATTTTATAAAATTAAATATCTTTTTATTCTTTTAATTTTTTTCTCCTTTAAGAGTATAATATAATCACATTATTTCCCCCATCCATTTACTCCCTCCAAACCCTCCATATACCTCTTCTTTGCTCTTTCAAATTCGTGGCCTCTTTTTTCATTAATTGTTGTTATATACATATATGTTCCTAAATATAACTTGCTCAGTTTGTATGTTACTTGTATGTATGTTTCCGGGGATGTTGCTGTGAGATGGTGTCTCCCAGTAACATCAAAAGCTGCACTCATAAAGTCTCACTAACATGACTGCCCAAATGTGAGCCGAGCAAGGACAACAACCATGGACATGTCACAGTGAATGGAGGAAAGACCATGAGGCCTCAAGCACACACTTTTTGGCAAAGTGCCGAACCATCAAGAGCCAATCAATCTTCAGAAAGGAACTTCAAAATAAAATAATTGAAGTAAGTTCATGCTTGGCACAAAACAATCAAGTCATCCTGCACAGAGTGAAAGTAAATGTTCACACACTAGCAAAGAGAACAAGAAAATCATGCGATTAGAAATGTGCAAGCTGGCCATGGTGGAACACACCTGTAATCCCAACACTAATTGGAAAAGTGAGGCAGGAGGATCACAAGGTAAGGTCATCCTTAGATACATAATAAACTCGAGGCCAGCCTGAGCTATGTGTGACTCCGTCTCAAAAAAGAAGAAAGTGTGCTATACAAAGTAGGTGTTAATGGTTAACGGTCATACACTTTCTGATTTTGAGTGATATGGACCTACATGTGTGTAATAGCAAATGACATTTTTGGTAGAAATCTTAATAATTAAAGAGAACTGATTTCTTCTTCTTCTTTTTCTCCAATAATAAAGTAGACCTGTGCACTTATTCTTGTATCTCCTTCATTGGCTTGCACAGTAACCCCAGCATTCCTTTCTCCATTCTAGAATTCCTCTCCTCTTATCTCCAAATTGTTTAGATTGCCAAACCTTATTTTTTGTCAGTATGATACAAGAGGTCATGGTATCCTGGTTCCAGTTTACGCTTCACTGTCTTTTAATAGGTTGGATATTCTTTCAAGGCCATGCTAGCAATTTGCCCTACTTTCTCTACAAATTTCTTCTTCATATACTCAGGGTGATTTTGTTTCTCATTCACTTTAAAGGTCTATGGAAAATGTTAAAAGTTTTGTTATGTGTTATAAATGCTCATAGCAATGTACATTGTTCCATTCAATTTCACATACATCCTCTTTCATAGGGTAATTTAAACATTTATTTCTCAGTTTTGTCTTTGCTTCAGAAGTTTTTCTCCATCCCAAAGTAAAATTCATATTCTCTTACATCTTATTCCAAACTTAAAAGTTAGATTCCTGTTTGTTCCTCAGCTATGTCTAATTTTCTACAAGAGAGAGAATAATAACAAGTCAATTGGGCTCTGGGGAGAAGATCAATTGTAGTCAGGGGACCTGAGTCCTTGTTCTATTGCTTTGGAGGGTATTCATCTCCCAGCACTCTAGTTCATCACAAGCATTCTTAAAGGAATTAGCTCTAACGAAACAGAGCCTTCCAGGATGCATGCAGATGCTTTAGCCAACATATTCAGCGTAGAAGTTCCTGTGTCTGCAAAATATTTGGATCACCAACATTAGCCTGGAGATCATTCTCCAACCTGCTCAATGTTCTGAGACTCTCCTAAACAAATAGGGCCCTGCACCACAGTGAAGACCTACTGTGCATCACAGAGCTCCTCAGCCTCTGGCTCACTTCTTATAGCAGGGGCAGATGATCAATGCGTTCCCTGAAAGATACAAATGAGGTACCATCTTCTGTGGATTTGGGTTCAGGCTCAACATTTCTTGTCAGAAAGGTTTACTGACTTGAGGTGCCAGGGGCAGACATGCAGAGGACACACTACTAATGAACCCTCCCACCTTGCACATGTTTGAGGGAGTTCCTGGTCTCAATTTTTTTTCTTACCTACATTCTCAAAATGATGCCATTCAAATGAGATGAATGAGTCTGACCTTATTCTTTCATTGGTGAGATAAATATTAGTTAAAATAGAGACTGCAGATTGCTGCAGGCAGAAGGAAGTATTGTGGATTCTGCCCTCTAGAGAAAAAATTATTTCAGTTTCTCATGATGGCTGGAGGCTGAAAGACATCTGAAAATCCAGAGGCTGCAGCTAGAAGCAAGCAGCTATCGGAGGTAGTTACAAGGTATCACAAATTCTCAAAGGGAAGAATTTGTCTACATTTCCTAAAACAAATTTAGTTACTTGTTTGTTTTTAAGAGAGCATGAAGTTGAGATGCTTCTCTGTTGACTCGAAACTCAGTAAAAGCTTCTGCTAAGTGGTCTTCTGACACAGCCATCTAATGAAATGCACTGGTTGTTATTTGTTTGGTTTTGTACACAGTCATTTTCAAGTTCAGTTTTGGTCCTACATAGGTAGTTATCCCCTTAAACTCATAACCCAATCAGAACTCCTATGCAAGTGTTTCTAGTAACCATAACAATTACAAGTATCCTCATTTTAAAATGTACTTTAAAAATATTTTTTGTGATTTTTAAGTGAGATTTTTAACATTAAATCACCATAACCAAGAGCCTTTAAAATGTTCAAATGTATTCTACCCAATCTTATGGTCTTATTGCCTGTTTCCTTCTCAAGAACTGCCATCCTATTTATATCCTCCCTCAAGCTATTTTTTTTATCACAGTATTTTTAACCTTCACCAAGAACACGCTGAGAATTCTCAACTTGAGTTGCACGATGCTTATTTATCAATGGGAGCTATCACGTGCTTGGTACAGATGGACAAATTTATATGTGAGGTGACAAATACATCTTGGGCACTGGTGCAGTGCTAGGCTTCCTTAGCAAAGAACAATTGGACCGAACATATATTTATTAAAAATAAGCCATTGACTTTTAAACGACCAGTCTCTCATCCAGAGAATGGCTCCGACTCTGAGCTACACACCCCACCATCATGGCAGGAACTGAGCTACAGCTGATGATGAACTCAACTGTCCTGGTGAACACTGATACTTTGGCTTCCTTGAGAGGATTTATGAGTGTTTGACAGTCAGGAAGCTGACCTTGAAAGTCGCATTTCAGAAGGCTCACTCAATTGGATAGCCAAACTGCCTGAAAATCCCTGAATAGAACAGAGACAAGAGCTTCTTTATTTACTTGCTGATATCCATTGCAGTTCAGTGTCTATTTCATGATCCTCTTCTTCTGACAAGTCCTCTTTTGTTCCCTCCCCTCTTCAAGGCATTTTGCTCCCGTAATGTGCAGCCATAGCATGTTCTACCTTTTGGGGCGTTCTCTTCCTTTCTGGTCCCAGTTTCTACTGTTTCAAGACTGATTGGTGGGCTGTTGGGTAAACTAAACCATCACTAATGGCAACTGCTGTCATTGGGCAAGTGGGCTGTCAACCTTTTCAGATTATGTTACGAAAGAGCTCCTTGAAAATACGTTTGGATTTCCTTTCACAAAAGTGAGCTAAAAAGACACACAGGGTGTATTTCTCACTCAACGTTTCATGTCAAATAACTAGCGAGGTAAGGACTGGGACACCTATGTTCTGACTAGAATGAATTTAATTATTGGATGATTAAAAAATTATGGCCGTGACTGAGAACTCACAAATACACAATGGTAATCCTAGGAGGGCTGCCTCTCAAGTCCTGTAGGATCAGCAGAGCAGCTCCCATTCTTGGGATTGGCCTCAGGGAAAGACTGATTATCATACAGCTAGACCTCTATGCACACGTCGCTTGAGTGCCAGACCTGTGCTGATTATATACGGCATGGGAAATAAACTATAGATCTGGAAGTAAGGGACAATCAAACCCAGGGTCTCATGGATGTCAAGCAAATATGAGCTATACTCTCAACCCCCAAAGTTTTTACTTATGTTTATGAGACAGGTCTCCCTTATATAGCCTAGGCTATCCTCAAACTCATGGTCTTCCTGATTCTGCCTTCCTAGCAGTGGGGAGAATAGGCATGATTGTACCAATGTATATAAGTATGATGTACATAAAAAAATACCTATATTTCAAGAAGTTTCTGGTGCTTATCCATTTGTAAGTTAAGCATGACAATTTAGATTGCCAATTATCATTTTTAGAACAATAATAATGATTACTACATTGAACTGTTAGAGAAATAAGATTTATTTTCATCCTTATATTGTTTTTAGTACTTTTCTATGTTTCCTTATTACTGTTACAGGAATTGAAATCCTTTTTTTCTTTTTTTCTCTTTATTAAGAATTTTTTTATTCATTTTACATACCAGCCACAGATGCCCCTCCCATCCCTCTTCCGCTCTCCCCCTACCCCAGCCTCCACCCCAACCGACCTCCCATGCCCTCCTCTAAAAGTGTAAGGCCTCTCATGGAGAGTCAGCAAAGCCTGGTGCATTCAGCTGAGGCAGGACCAAGCCCCTCCCCACTGAATCAAGGCTGAGCAAGGCGATGCACCACAGGTAATAGGCTCCAAAAAGCCAGCTCATACACCAGGGATGGATCCTGATCTCACTGCCAGGGGCCCCTCTAACATACCAAGTACACAACTGTCTCCCACATGCAGAGGGCCTAGTTCAGTCCCACGCAGGCTCCACAGCTGCCGGTCTAAAGTTCATGAATTCCCACGAACTTGGTTCATTTGTTTCTGGTTTGGTTGTCTCATGATCTTGACCTCCCTTGCTCATATAAACCCTCTTCCCTCTCTTCAACTGGACTCCCGGAACTTGGCTTGGTGCTTAGCTGTGGATCTCTGCATCTGCTTCCATCAGTTACTGGATAAAGGCTCTATGGTGACAGTTAGGGTATTCACCAATCTGATTACCAGGGTAGGCCAGTTCAGGCATCCTCTCTACTATTGCTAGTAATCTAAGCTTGGGTCATCCTCGTGGATTCCTGGGACCCTAAGGAGGACCCTAAGAGGGATGCATGAATCACTCTGGGAAGGGAAATAGATGAGCTCTCCTGAGTAAACTGGGGGTGAGGGGGAGCAATAGAGGGGAGGGGATGGGGGATGAGAACATGAGGAAATGGGATGATCAAGCTGGGGAGGGGGGGACCGAGTGGGAGCAATGAAAGAGATATCTTTCTAGAAGGAGAAATTATGGGGTTAGGGAGAAACCTGGTGCTAGGAAATCAAAATCTTAAGGAAGCCCAACTTTTTCAAATATAGTGTGGAGATCGTGTGTGTCTCATATATGCATTAACAGAGACTGTCTCCTTGACTAATGGGCATCACTGTCATACATGGCCAGTGTAGGCAGCCCTAACTACACCTGGACTAGGAAAAGAATGGCTTGTTTTCTGGAGCCACTTCTGCCCAGCTGAGGTTATGAAAGATAAGTAAACTCACTCCCTGCATTATTCCTGGGAATTCCTTTCACATCTGGGTCCAGACACACCATTAGGAGGCTTATTAGAGCGTCTCTTCACAGTGTCAGAAATGATTATGACAATCCCACATAAATCTTCAGTGATGCAGCTTCTCTTGCTGCTTTTTTGGCAACCAGAATCTACACTGTTAAGTTGCTCATCCATGTGGAAAGCGGTGGGAATAAAGCTAGGGAGAGAAAACACGACTGTCCTTTCCCTCTGGTAAGCTCAGAGCCTGCATGCCCCATGGCTGAGACAGGGCATGCTTGGCTTTTCTGACTTCTGGCTGGAAGGTGAGGCTGGCATCAGCCTGCTGGGAAGATTCGCAGAACACACTTACCGGCTTATAAATCTCAAGACTCCGCATACAGATTGCTCACTCCCTTCTTGTGTGCAGCCACCCAATCCCAGACATGGGTTGGGGGGAAAGGGCTGGAACCTTAGCAAGACTATTGCTGTTGCAGCTCTACTGAGGATTATTTAAAAATAAAAACAAACCAATGAACCGTTCCCTCTGGGTGGATACCTCTCACTGCCCTGTAACCTGCTCTGAAATGGGTTCTCATGTTGTTGGAGAGAAGTTGGGAAACGATTCTGGAAGATGAACATTCCCCTCCTTCCAGTACTGGCCTCCATCTCCATTCTTCCCATATTCCTTCTTTCTTTCTGTCAGACTGCTGTCAAATGAGCATCAGTGTACATAAGAAGTAGGTGGATCTGTTTATGTGAGCACCCGAGAGGAAAGTGTTCTCCCTCGCCTCCCTGCTCCCCAGTCCTCAGCGTTCTTACAGGTAGAATGCTGTCTCGGATGGAGCAGGAAAATGGTGCTTCCTGAGCAGATGTGAACGCACTCCACCTTACTTTGTGATTATTCACCTGTGATGTCTTTGTCTTCTGCCAGGAGAAGTATTCCAGGGGTAAACTATGGCACATCCATCTTGCTGATCCTGAAGCTATGGTCTGGTTCGGATGACTGAAGGAATGATTCACTGTTTTGATGGAGATTCTTATGACATGAATGCCACACTCCAGTTGCTATCAGCATCTAAAAATCAGCTATATAATTTTGTAGGTACAATAAACCTCTTCTTTTAGTAGTTAGTAAGTTAATATTTATTCCATGTATGGATTTGAAAACACATTTCACTGAAAAGAAAATGCTTTGTAAAACATGAATAAAAAATTTGTGACATCTATTTGTAATTTACAATGAAAACTTTTCTATAAATCAGAGGTTTTCAAATGTAGAATGGGATTAAAACTTGCCACTCTACAGTATTAAATTCCTGTTAAATGTCACAAGAAACGCTAGTGAATGTGTAGCAAATGATGTGGAGTGCAGAAATACTACTAGATTTTTTTTCTCTATTTTCATTGTGGCTCACTTACAGCAAATCAAGTATCCATGTATCAATTCCATGTATCAATTCATTTAAAGAAATCTAGGGTATTCAACATAGGAAGAATTCAAAGATGGTCATTTGCCCCTTAGAGAAAAACAGCCTGATCTAAAGCTAGAGTATCAGTGGATGTTATAGTTAGTTAATATTAAATGCATTTGAAATCTCTGCAGAAAGAAGTCTCTTCATTTCTCAAAAGGTTTTTACCTGCATGACTTGTGACTGCTCCCAGAGAAGTGTGAACAAACATTTATCCAACCCAGAGAGGACATCCACACCAAGACAAAGAAACAATTCTACCCAAGGGTAGTGCAGGGAGCTGGTGAGTTTACTGGGGTTACATACTACAGCATGGCTGACTCAAGGCAGCAGCGTCATAGAAAAGTCCAACCCAGCACTATTGAGGACTCACAAAAGCTGCAACCCAGGAGCTCCCTCCCTGCACAGCCTGCAGGAAGAAGTGCCAGTTTATGGTTGACTAGCTCCATGGCTTTGACCCTGAGGCAAGGTAAATGCGGGAACACAAGCAAAGGATGGTAATTTGGAGGGAGGAAAGGATGGAGAGAGGAAGGGGAGGGAAGGAGGGAGAGGGAGGAAAAGAGAGAGAAATATAATTTTTAAGAATACACTTCCAGGGACTCCCAGCCAGTCCCACCCCCTAATAGTCCATTCAGTTATGAACTCTTCAACAGATATGTGAATACAGTTATTATGATCTAGTTGCTTTTCAACAGTACTGCCAGCTGGTGAACAAGACCCCAGTGCATGGATTTGGGACAAATTCTAGACCAAAACAAAACACCAAGTTTTATGAAAGTCACTTCAACTAGACTGAAAAGAGTTGCATTCATTTCACAGACACATCCGGTGCCTTGGTTGGGCTCATGCAAAAGTTGGGTTAAAGTGGTCGTTGGCACCTGCCTCAAAGTCCAGCTCTTTCAAGGCTGAGCCAAGAAGACCACAAGGTCAAAGCCAAACTTGGTGACAGAGTGAGACCCTAGCTAGGAATACACACACACACAAACACACACACACACACACACACACACACACACACACACTGTCAACAAAGCCATGGCACATTCCCAGCACTGTTGCCTCTTAGGAACTAGGCATCTCACTTAACCTCACTTGGCATTTTATTGAACAAGGTGGAAGATACATCCATTATTTCTCTACTCAGAAGCTGAACTAACATTGTTTTTTATCTACTACACTGCAAAACTACCAACAACAAGCTCACCTGATTCAAGGCATGGGGACTCAGAACTTGCTTCCAAAAGGAAGAGAGCAAAGAATTCTGCAATGAGATGGTGTTTCTACAGCCCACCATTTGGCCACACACAGTCTCTGTTCCTCCTGCATGAAAACTGTCCTCACATGAGCCATGTGCCGTTTCAGAGCACGAATAAAAATTGAAAACAAAGTTTCAGCACCTTTAAAATTCCAAGTTCAATTTGAACAATAACATTATTTAGCTCATTTTAGTCCTATCTAATGGTACATAAAAATGAGAACCATTGCATTCTCCTGGGATTCTCCTTTGGTAGACCCCTCAAGTCACTGAAGCACATTCTATTTTCCACCAACCCCACACAGAATTTGTGGTAAACATTCCAAGAATGCAAGACAAGGGAGCTCTTTCCTCCCCGTCCTGTAATATATACACCAATTTAGTTCTTCTGACCATTTTCTGCAAGTTCCTGGTATCCTTCTGACAGTCCACTCAAGGCCCTCCTAATGCTGCCTAGGAGGTGCAGCCTCTAAGGCAGCAGCACTCAGGGATCCAAAAGAATTCCTGGCAAAGCGATGACTTTTCTAGCTGAAGGGTAGGGAAAAATGTGACTATCAAAAGTCACACATTGTCTCGATGTTTCCTTTCTTTATTCTCTCATGCTGTCCCTTCTCATGTTGCTTCTCTGTTGCTCCGCTCCCTCATGTCTTTTTACAGATTATAGATCCCTAACAAACTCTTTCAGGCAACACAGGAGTCATAAAAAGGCTACCTTTCAGTTTTAAGTGAATGAATATGGAACCCATGACTACGTAAACATTTTGAACTAACACCCTGCAATTAGAAAGTATCTGGAGAGTGCTAAGTCTCTGGGCAAGGAGACCCCATCAATTCTCTAATTAAGGCTCACATCAACATTTCTAAGATGCTGTATATCTTTTAGCATCAACTCAAGTCTGCACTTCCAAGATGCTTTAAATCTCAAAATGTACTTTCTGCCCTGTGTGTGACTCCTGACTATCAAAAGAAAGCTGTCGTCCTACTTTTGGGGTACAGAGTCAAATTATTTTTGTAGCCCTGACTAGTCAGAATTTATTTTCACAAATTGAGGTCAGGAATGGGTGCAAGGAGTTAATCATTTGCCAACTAGCAATAATTGAGCTGTTTTGTATTTATGACCTATCCAGACTGTTTAGTATGTCTTTGTGAACTGAAGACTCATTTTCTGGGAATGTTTATCTTAAAAACCATTAGCAAGGCATCTGGTCTAATCTCAAGCTATTTTGAAGCTTAGTATCACCTAATGGTGCACAAGAAACCTATGACTGTGATTCTCAGCATTAAGATTAAAGGAATTTGAGCCAGCCTGGGTCCTGGATGCAAATGTTCTCCTAAATCATAAATCTGAGCTGTGATCTAAAGCAGCTCCTAAGTGGGACTCATAGGCCTAGCTATGAAACATATCCTAGTATTTATTTCTATTCACTAAAACTTTGTATCAATTAGACAATACAGCTTAAGGAGGAATTATCTTCCTGACAATCCACAGATAAAAATGTCCAGTAGATAGGGATGTTTTCATGAGATAAATACACTACAATTCAGGCAGTGAGGAACTCCCCACATTTATATACATCATATCAGATACCAGGGAAAGATTATAACAGCAAACATGTGTGAAGGTACAGCAGAAATACAAGATATTCTGGTGCCGGTAGCCTCGTGGCCTTGCCTAACGAGGTTAAACTATCAGAAAGCTTTTCTTCTGATGGGCTGACACCTAGAACCTCAATTGCCACTTGCTGTTCCTGTGACATGGCTACTTGCTACCGGCACCTTCCCATAGTCTGTAAGTTGGGTCCAAAGACATGATGGCATAAACTTTAGGGGCTTCTGTGGCAACAGAGTGAAGGCGTGCCTCCCGTCGATCACTTTCAGATCAGACTTCTTTTTAATCCCATCTCCTTCAGCGCAAACATTGACTCCGACGTTCAGTGTCCTGGTGCCTTCGGTTTCTCACCACATGGGACATTTTGTCTCCTTCTAGCCCCACTTTCTCTCTCTTATTGTGGCCCTGTATATGGATGATGGCTGATAACCGTGGTGAGAGTTCACTCCGTTCAACCAATGGCTCTTGGGGTACCTGACTCTATGGGCCTGGTCTTGTTTGCATATGTGACATGATCGCTGAAGAGGAGAGAGAGGGGGGTTGTGCCCTCTCTCGGGGTGGGGAGACTGGGTCAGGTGGCAGAAGGTGACTTGCAGTTGGTCCCCATTTGACTTGAGGAGAACGGAAGCTCAGCAGATCAGCAGCAGCAGCAGCAGCAGCAGATCAGCAGCACATCTACCTTGCTTTGTATTGGTGAGTCTGTTTATGTACATATAAACCTCTGCGGGCTCTCGTATCAGATAACCATGCAGCAGAGTCAATACTAGGCTGTCTTGAAATCTCCTCTATCAGTGAAATTAGTCCAAAACTTCTCAATTTAGCCTCGGGTAAGTTCTTAGGACAAGGATAAGAAGTGGCAACATTCTTTGCCCAACTATGACAAGAATGGTCTCTAGTTGAGTTGCTAATGTTGTTTCCCTCTGAAACCTCTTGAACTAGGGCCTTCATTGTCTGTATTGCTTCAGCACTACTGTTATCTAGTCTGCTACTAAAATGGCCCATCAAGCCCCACTTAGAGCATTCAACCGCTTGCCTAGTCCAAAGTATCAAAATCTTCAACATTCCTCAACAAAACATCATGATTAGACATGTCACAGGAGTAGCCCACTGCCTGCTACCCTTCTGTCTTCATTATTTTTCTATTGCTATGATAAACTACCATTTCTTAGTTAGGGTTTCTATTGCTATGAAGAGACACCCTGACCATGGCTACTCTTATAAAGGAAAACATTTAATTGGGGGTGGCTTACAGTTCAGAGGTTTAGTCCATTATCATCATAGTGGGACATGGTGGCATGCATATGGGACATAGTGATGAAAGAGCTGAGAATTCTACATCTTGATCAGTAGGCTACAGGAAGTGAACTGAGTGTCACACTGAGAGTAGCTTGAGCAAAGGCGACCTCAAGGCCCACCCCCATAGTGACAAACTTCCTCCAACAAGGTCACACCTACTCCAACAAAGCTACTCTCTATGAGCTTATTGTGGCCAATTGCATTCAAACTAACACACACCACTACCAAGACAACTTATAAGAGAAAGCATTTCATTTGACTTAGGGTTTCAGAAGGTTAGAGTCAATAATGGCTCAGGAAGGAATAACTGAAAACTCATATCTTGATCAAAACCATGAGGAAGAGAGAGAACACTAAGTATCCCATTAGTCTTTTGAAACTTCAAAGCTCTCCCACAGTAACAAATCTTCTACAAAAAAGTCATACCCCCTAATCTTTCCCAAACAGTTCCACCAACATGGGACCAAGTATTCAAATATATGACTATGGAAGGCCATTCTCATTCAAACCACCACAGTGTATGAAGGTTTTGTCTGAACCCATGTATGTGCACCACATGGGTACCTGATGCCCAAGGTGGTCAGAAGTAGGCATTGGGTCCCCTAGAACTGGAGCCAGAAAGGGCTGAAAACCACCAAATAGGCACTAAGAGCAACAAATGCTCTTAACCACTGAACCATCTCTCTGTTAATCCCTGTAATTTTGTCATGGTGGTATGGGCTTTTTTCTCCACTCTTTTGATTAACCATTGTGGAGTTTTATATTCATTGAGTCCTCTTGGATATAGTTAACCTCCTCTTTAGACTAAAAATTTCCTTTTAATACTTTCTGTAGAACTGAAATGGTGAACAAAAAATTGCTTAAATTTGTTTTAATCATTCAATCTCTTTCTTTGTTGATTATGATTGATAGAGTTTTTTGTGTATAGTAGTCTGGACTGACATCTGTGGTCTCTCAGAGCTTGTAGAACAATTGTTCGGCCCTGTGGCTTTCAAAATCTCCTTTGAAAATTCAGATATTATTCTAATGAGCCTATCTTTATATGTGACTTGGTCATTTTTCTTTGCAGCTTTTAATAACCTTTCTTTGTTCTGCACATTTAGTATTTTGATTATTCTGTACATTGTTTCTTTTCTGGTCACGTCTATCTGGTGTTCTGGATGCCTCTTGTGCCTTAATAGGCATCTCTTTCTTTAGTTTTGAAAAATAAATTTCTTCTATGATTTTTTTTAGAAAAATATTGTCTTTGACATTAACTTAGGTTTCTTCTCCTTTCTCTATACCTATCTAGTGAGTAAAGTTCCTTGTGAATTAAGTGATGGCAATGCTGGAAGATGTTCTAGCAATGGATAATGAGGAGTGAGAAGAAGCATCAACACTTGGGCCCTGCTGTGTCCCTTTACCTGTCTCTTTTTTTCAACCTTGAAGACTGCAAGATCTTCCTGACCCCAAAGCAAAAATGCGCAAATTCTCATCTAAATGGAGGAACCAACCAGTGCTGGCAGTTACACGCATAAGCCATGTTAAGGAAATAAAGGAGGAATTATTGAAGGCACAGCAGACATTTGATTCAGTTTGGCTTTAGAAATCAGTCTCACTTCCTTTTCTTTCACTACATTGTAACAAATTATAATAATCACAAACAATGAGCAGAAGACATTCTAATGAACCCAAAGGGTCTGTTGATTAAATATACTTAATCACTGGGAGAGTTAAGGCCCTGCTGAAAATAAATGTTTGAATCTCATTAACATCACCATTCTAATGTAATTCCAATTTGTACAGAAATGTAAGCGCATATAGCTCCAGTTCCCATTACCTGCTTCATTAGTTGAAATTCTATTCTGTAGAACAAATGTCTTTATATTTGCATCCCTGAAGTAAAAATTATGCATGTGTTCAGGAGACAAATCCCTTTCACAAGAGGTAAATAGCAGGCTCCAGACTAGTGAGCTATTGTCCTCTGCGTACCATGATGCCTCATTATGAAGAACATGGTAACATGAGAGTTCATGTTTAATGTGCATGACAGAAAATGTCACAGGCCATCATCCACTGTAGCCAGCCAGTGTGATCTTGATGAAGGAGGCCGGCACCTCATTTACAGGGATGCACATTCTTCACATTAAAAATCTGTTTGCTTCTTTGTTTCGGGGTCTCACTATGTATCCCAGGCTGCCCTTAAATTCAAAATGCTCCTGCCTTAGCCTTGGTAGTACCATTTTTCCAGATGTGTGCAACAATGCTAGATATCTAAAGTCTTAAATATACATGCATAGGATGCAGAACTAGAATGGAGAACAAGTTGGATGTAGTGGGACTATCATGAGCACTTCTGTGGTAGTTTGAATGTAATTGGCCCCATAAGCTCATTGGGAGTGGGACTGTTAGGAGGTGTGGCTTTCTTGGATTAGGAATGTGTCACTGTGGGGGTGGGCTTTGAGGTCTCCTAGGCTCAAAATATGCCCAGTATCTCAGTTCACTTCCTGTTGCCTTTGGATCAAGATGTAAGAACTCTCAGTTCTTTCTCCAGCACCATATCTGTCTGCATGCTGCCTTGCTTCCTGCCATAATGTTAATGGACTGAACCTCTGAACTGTAAGTGAGCCACCCAATTAAATGTTTTCCTTTTTAAGAGTTGCCATGGTCATGGTATCTCTTAAGAGCAATAGAAACTCTAACTAAAACAACTTCCAAACTAAAGTTAAGATTATACAGGGAAAGGGAATGCAGAGGTAGGTAAAGGAAAGGTTATAGAGAGGGACAGCTATAACAAAGGGCTATTCAAGGGTTGGTGTAGCATGAGTCTTAAAAGTTCTTATTAATAAAATCAAACCTGGGGCCAGTTATTGGGGTGAACACTGGAAGGTCAGAGAGACAGAATGAGTCACAGCTATCTCACCTTGCCAGATCCTCAGCTGGTCTTGCTTCCTCAGACTGGAAGCCTCTATGTCCTCATATCCAAATGACTCTCAGCTGAACTGCTGCTAGAAGCCTGAATGCTTAACCAGGCCAAATGCTTCTCCAGGCCAAATGTCTCTCCAGGGCAAATGCCTCTAGTTTCTGGTCCTCACGCTTTATATACCTTTCTGCTTTCTACCACCACTCCCTTGGATTAAAGGCGTGCTTTCTGGGATTAAAGGCGTTGTCACCATGCCTGGCCGTTTCCAATGTGGCCATGAACTCACAGAGATCCAGAGGGATTTCTGTCTCTGGAATGCTAGGATTAAAGGTGTGTGCTACCACTGCCTATCCTCATGTTTAATATTGTGGCTGTTCTGTCTCTGACCCCAGATAAGTTTATTAGCGTACACAGTATTTTGGGGAACACAATACCACCACATTTCCTCTCTTTTTGTCTAAAATTTAAAAAGCTTATAACTAATACAAGAAAAACTATATCCAGTAAATATATACAATATACACAGTCAAGATTACATTAACAATGTCTAGTCCATTAACATTTGACAGATTCAGATAAAAAAAACTCCATTATATATTAACAATGTCCAGTCCAGTAACATTTGACAAACTCAGACCAAAAAATTTTCATTACTTATCTTATTTAAAACAAGTAGTTCCTTTTTAAAAGTAGATTCCATAATCTCCCTTTTTATCTTCTCATATCCATATTCTCTCTTTTTTCTTTTCATAATACATTCAGTAGTCTACCTTTTGTCATTTTTATATCTTCCCCATTTTTCTTCAGTGTAGATTCAGTGATCTACCTATTTATCCTACTTTTCTTTATCTTTTTTCTCAGAGTAGATTCAATGATCTATCTCATATCTTATTCTCTTTTTCTTTTTGCTTTCTACGGGTGAAGATATCTTTAGGGGCCACTGCATAATGAGAAAGTGTAGGGCTTGTTTCAAGTCCTTGTTCAAGTAGTCTGTCAGGCTGGATCATCTCAGCTAGACATCTCAAAATTTTCCTAAACAGTTTGTAGTCCAAAGTCAATCTTTCCGTGGTGTTAATCAGCTTAATGGCTTTAACATAGTCCATGTGGAATCGTCATTGTGGGATCCCGCCATCCTTTTGAAGATTTCAAAGTCACTGTTAGGCGTGGTCATGCTTCCCTGAAGACTTTTTTGTTGTTGTTGTTGTTTTGGTGCCTCCTCTGTGGTTTGGAGCAACCACAGTCTCATAAATGTCTGTCTCTCGGAACCACGAACGTTCTTCCCTAGAAGAGAAAATCTTCACAGCAGTTTCTCCCCACCATTTGTCTTGCCAAACTTTTCCAAACTGACCTTTGTTGATGCTTTCTTGTAACACCATGGTCCTGGCAATTCTTCTCTGAACCAGCAGTAGTAAACTCTTCGTCCCAGGTAGCAGCATCACCACAGTCACCAACACGATGAGAAGCAAGCAAGTCGGAGTAGCAGCCACTGCCTCCATGGTCCCACTGCCACTGTTTGTAGCCGGGTCCTGACCGAAGCTTTTCCTTAGCAAGCCTCCTAGGCCGGCCTCAAACTCGGGATCCTCCTGCCTTTGCCTCCTTCAGCAAATCCTACCAGCGTGCATCATCACAACCGGCAACGTATAGCTTGGGTCTGAGCTGGGGCCCACAAGGCCACAGCTTTTTCATGAATTTGTACCACGAAGGTTGGGCGCCAGATGTAGCATGAGTCTTAAAAGTTTAAAAGAAAACACATGGATTTCTGCCTCTGGAATGCTAGGATTAAAGGCGTGTGCTACCACTGCCTAACCTCTATGTTTAATATTGTGGCTGTTCCGTCTCTGACCCCAGATAAGTTTATTAAGGTACACAGTATTTGGGGGAATACAATACCACCACAGGTTGGGTTTTTTTTGTTGCTTTTGTTTTTGTTTTGTTTTTCAAGACAGGGTTTCTCTGTGTAGTTTTGGTGCCTGTCCTGGAGCTCGCTCTGTAGACCAGGCTGGCCTTGAACTCACAGAGATCCGCCTGGTTCTGCCTCCCAAGTGCTGGGATTAAATGCGTGCGCCACTGCTGCCCGGCTCTGTTCAAGGGGTTGTATGGAAACTGAATACCGTGGAAGCTTCTTAAAATATATGCCTATATGGAATAAATCTAAATGGAATCACCAAATAACAGGGAGATGGAGACCCAACTAAGCATATCTCACCACAAAATGAAACCTTTAGTGTTGGAAATGGGTGATATATCATCAAGTATCCCTAACCCAGAAGCTATCTGCAGCTGATAACCCCTCACAATGGAAAATTTAGTTTCTCCAATGGAGTCTCACTGGATATACAAACCATATTCAAGGGCAGGTTCCATGTCCATCAATAGAATGATCAACACACACACACACATACACACACACACACACACACACACACACACACACACACACACAAACACCTCAATGGTAATTTTGGAGGTGGGGGGGGTGTCACAGTGTTTTGTCTGGGCACTTTTTTATCTACCTTACAGATCTTTTGCTTATATATTATGGTTTCTGATTTTGTTTTATGGGTTCCTGTGTGTGCAAATGTGTGTGTCTCAGCATCTATATGTTTCTTGTGCTTTCTCTTTGGCTCTTTTTTTTAAATTTTTTATTTTTTTTTATTTTATTTTACAATACCATTCAGTTCCACATATCAGCCACGGATTCCCTTGTTCTCCCCCCTCCTGCCCCCTCCCCTTCCCCCCAGTCCACCCTCCATTCCCACCCCCTCTCTTTTTTTCCTGTTTGTTTGTTTGTTTTGTCCTACTCTGCTTTGTTTGTTTTTATTTTATGATTTTTTTTTTAGTTGCTTAGTAAGAGAGAGAGAGAAAGGGTGTGGATTTGGGTGTGTGGAGAAGTGGAAGAGCTGGGAAGAATAAGAGAGAAGGGAAACCTTAATCAGAATATATTGTATTAAAAAATCTATTTTCAATAAAAAAGTATGCTCTTGAAACATGGCTATGTTTGTCATAACTTCTTTTGTTACATGTACATATAAATGTATTCCCAATATGCATGTACATAAGAAGCATGACATACTTCACTCTGCTTGCAAAGTTAAACTTTAAACTTTCTTTTATGATTTTTTTTGTTACCTGGCAGTTTCTTGGCTAGATTCTAACTCCTGCCATTAACCCCATTTCCCCTTCTCCTGTCAAAACCATTTTAACTCAGGAGTATCCATCTCTTCCTCTGAATATCCATAATACTTTTTATTATTTATCTATTTCTTCACACATTATCAAATATATTATCAGAGATCTATTTGGATGGCTGATCTTGAGTGCATCTGCAATCAAGTAAAATACAAGCTGCTGGGGATTCCTGCGAATGATTTTCTTAATCCGATTATTTGAAGCAAGAAGACCAACCCCAAATGTGGGCCATACCTTCTGGTGGCAGCCCATTCAGAGGAACTCAGAAGAAGGCACTTTGCCTGCTTGCCCTTACTCTTGCCAGTGGATTCATCCATCCTGTTGCTGTGGCAGTCCTTTGCTGATATTAGAACCAAATGTTCAGAATTTCAAAATAGACTGATGACCAGCAACTCTCCAGGACCACTTCAGGCCTCTAGCACCAGATTGTGACTGCTGAGACACTCAGTCTTGACTGAGACACTCCTCAGTTTCTCCACCTTGTCAGTGTGAGATGGACATTGATGGACTACCCAAATCATACCCTATAAGCCTGCCTTTTAATATCTATGCATCCATTCATTTATTTATCATTTATCTACCTTAATTCTATCACTTCTGTTCCTTGAGAGAACCCTGACACCTATCCTGCATCTGGCACGGAGTGGTAGGTATATTAATGGGTCAGAGCGTCTATCTTTTCAAATGTAGCTTACATTCTGCTGTGGCAAAGAACACCTATTGGTAATTATGATATTAGCATTATTCGTATTTTTGTGTCCTTCATCTTTAAAGCATGAGCCATTTTAAAGATAGTCTCTATTTTATTATGTTATATTTTTTCTCTCAATATTTAGCAAAGTGTCAGAGAGTGTCCAGTAATCTTTTGCTGAATTTTATTGACAAAGATAAATTTGCATGCATTTTGTGTTTATGTAACAGACTTATAAATGTTACTTAGTATATCTCCACCTAAATATAGTTGATATCAGTTGAGTAATCAACTGATTACTCAATAGCTCATGACCCAGAACACAGGAAGGATCTCCACTCATCTCAAACATGTCCACTGATCTTTAACAGTCAAATTCAGTTTATAAAGACCAAACACTTCCATCCAGACTACAATGGAAAGATTGAACTATAATAGAGGGTTCCTTTGTCACAGTAACCTTAAAAATTGACTTATCAGAGTTTTCCCTCAGTACCACTTAGCAGAAAGTAAATCAGAGAACACAACAAATCAAATGAATTAAAGAGATTCACAAACTCCTTGGATTCAGTCTTGGTTTTTCAGTGAAAATTTTTCAAATACTGTGTAATTATTCTAGTAAACATGTTAAAAAGCAGAATAAAGGCCTCGAACTCACAACTTTTATAGCATAAGAGTTTTGCAATGGAATTTTGTGGGGGTCTGTATATGGTAATAACCTAGAGATTCATGGGAAGTAATCTCAGGAATAGTCTTAATCCAGCAGCAGGAAACTGTAAGAACTTATTGATAATTGTCTTGTATGACTTGGCTATATACAAGAGAATAATACAAGGCAGTCACTCACCTACACATTGTGTCCTCTGCTCGTAGCAAACACAGCATCAAGACATACAAAAATTCTCTTCCTTTCAACTCTCACACCTCAAGGTACACTGAAGAAAAGGTCTCTTGTTCTCTTGATATGTTCTTATTTTGCTTCACACCACTGTTTATTTTTAACATGAGTGTATTTGGCTGTGATGCTTTGAGTCTGAAATTCTCACCAAGTGCCATGAAGTCTTGGTCACTGTGGTGGCTATGGTCACTATGGTCACCTATGATGCTGTTATGAATGATTCAGTCTTGAAGAACTGGAGCTTAGTTGGAAAAAATTAGGTCATGAGGGTCATCCCATTAAAGGACATGTTGGAAACTTGTTTATGGTCCATTTTCTTCTTTCTTCTTTTGTTAGTACTGCTATTGCTGTGATGAAATACTATGACCAAAGCAACTTGGGGAGGAAAGGGTTTATTTGACTTATGCTTCCACATCACTGTTCATCATCAAAGGAGGTCAGGACAGGACCTCAAACAGAGCAGGAACTTGGAGGCAGGAGCTGATGCAGAGGACATAAAGGGATGCTGCTTGCTGGCTTGCTCATCATGGCTTGCTCAGCCTGCTTTCTTATAGAACCCAGGACCACCAGCCCAGGGACGGCACCACCCACAATGGGTTAGACCTTCCCCATCAATCACTAGTGAAGAAAATGCCCTTCAGGCTTGAATACAGCTCAGTCTCATGGAGGCATTTTCTTAATTGTGGTTCCATCCTCTCAGATGACTTTAGCTTCTGTCAAGTTGACAAAACAATCCAGCACAGCTAACATAAGGTAAAGTGAGCAGGATTTCTCTGCCATGTGATCTCACCATGAGCGTACTAAGGCACCTCAAGCCCAGAGATTAGGACCAAATGACTTAAACCTCTAAAACCATGACCCAGAATAAATCTTTACCCTTTATGAATTGATTTTCTGACACATTTCATCTCCTTGACAGAAAACTTATCCGTTGATCCATTCATTAAAAAAAAACTCCTACAAAAAAAAAAAGATTATTCAGGTTAAGATGTTAGATATGCACACCAATCCCCTAAGGAGGTCAGTTCGTTAGAAAGAACAGTTTCCTTTTTTGTGGAGGGTGGCACCACCACCTGGCTGTATGCTGCTATTTATTCTCATCTATTGTTTTGTCAAATTTTTACTAATCTTGATTTATCAGAGTTTTCCCTCAATTGGAGAACAAAACAAATCAAACAAATCAAAGGACTTCACAATAAAATATTCAGTGAAAATTTCAGTAACCTCAGATTTTGCAGACTTTTTTATATGCCCTATGACTTTCAAATCATGACTTTCCATGTGTGTGACTGCATTTCAAGTCAAACCTAGAATGTAGCAATCAATGAGGTGACTTTATATGGTCTTCATTGGTAGACATGCAACACTTTGTTGTTGTTTTAGGCAGAGGCATTAGTTTGTGCTGTAAAATGTAGTGCAGTTGGCTGCCCATTCCCATGCTGTACCCTGACCAGTGTGTACCAGCCAGTGTGGCTTGTTTCAAGATGCAGGAACATTCAAAAGACCTTCATCATAGTTCTTACCGATGTCTGTTCCTCTGCCTTTGTAGGCAAAATGCTGAATTTACTATCATCTTGCAAAACTTCATCCAGTTCAGCCAGATATGCACTACCGTGGTTGTCAAAGCAAGAGGTCTTGCGGCACAATCTGCTCATTATCCCTTGCACTGTGCTAAAGGCTCAAGCCCAGCCAATAAGCCTGAAGGTCAGCTGGCACGTCAGAAATGAAAAGGACTAACGTGCTTGTCTGCTGGTCTCAAAATACCTGAGGCACTGGAGAGAGTGCGTTTGGCCTTGGATCTTGGGAAACAGAAGCTGGAAGCTGTAGTCCTGCTTCTATTTGTAGAGCCTCTGTGCAGTCCACAGCCATGCCTTAGGAACTTTGTGTCCACTGAGATCTAAGGGGTGCTAAGATAATCATGGTGCCGCCGTGAGGACTGCGATGCCTAGGTAAGCAGGAGATGTCAAGTGACAAGCCTGCATTAAAATAAGAGTTTTTAACCATTTATTCACTGCCTGGGTGAGTACAATAAGTCTCCTCTTCCCCCCCCCCCCCACCCCAGTATAACGTTCAGTACAAAGATCAGAGAATTCTGTGCATCTGAGCTGCAGCGCAGAGGATTTTGTTAAGTGTTGAAGAAAGACTCAGATGGATGGCTGAACGTGTTCAGCACCAGTGATTTTTTTTTTTAAACAACTCAGAGAATCTCAAAGGTAACAACTTTTATACTTCTACAGTGGCTTCAAACTGTGCTTTTTCTAGCAAACTAAGATAGCCTTAAAAGAATCTACAAGTCCCAAAAATATCAAAGTAATGAAAACTTAAGTAAGATGGCCCAGTTATTTGTAATTAAAGCACACAATGTTATGATTTTAAGATGATAATCTCCAAGTTTCCGTCAAATCTCTTTATGAATCATGGAAGATAAAAGAGGATGAAATCATGCAAACCTACTGAAACTGATGATTTGTTATCATTCTCCTTGTTTGACACAGATAGCGTGTGCTAGGTATAATATTTAACGAGGGAAGCTGAGCTGTCATAATCCCAGCTTCTATCTTTTTGTAAAGCTGTTTATCTTGTTAAATCTGGACCCCAGTGGTGCTCCTGCATGATTCAGGCTG
The DNA here is from genome assembly GCA_902168425.1 of Peromyscus attwateri. Classification (NCBI taxonomy): domain Eukaryota; kingdom Metazoa; phylum Chordata; class Mammalia; order Rodentia; family Cricetidae; genus Peromyscus; species Peromyscus attwateri. The sequence continues at coordinate 26,500 of CABHPP010147098.1, forward strand.
AAGGAGGGAGTGCTGTATGTGGGCAGTGAAGTTTGCATGAGTGGGAGCTTTAATCTACAGATGAAGTGATTTTACCAAGAAAAGTAGGCTGGAGGAAAGGGAATTTTCACTCCTCTACTATCCGTCCACTTCCCGTTGGATTCTTACATAATTTATAACAACAATCCTAGTTTCAGATCATTTGAAAATGTTCTTTGACATATGTATTTATAGTTTCAAAGGGTACTTTCCCCTGATGAAGAAACTCTAAATCTTATACACGGTGTCGGAACAAGCATGTGAACTAATATTTGAGGGGGCTTGGTTCTGGCTTTTGCCTTTCTCTGCTTTGTATCTGCTCACTGCATGTGTAAGCTGACAATTATTTTTGATAAACTGTGGTACAATAGTTCCCCTGTGAGACACTTGTTCATACCAGCAGAAGCTGAGCATTGATCAACACAATACATCAATTTCCTGACCCTCAACCTCTTCCCTGTGTTCTTGTATTGTATGTGTGTGTGTGCGTGTGTGCACATTTGTGTCTGTGTGCACATCTGGCTGACAGTGCCTGTGCCCACGTGTGGAAGCCCTGGTTGATGCTGTGAGTCTTCCTCTATTATTCTCCATATTATTTTTTAGACAGGGTGAAGCTCTGAGGATCCTCCTGTCTCCATCTCCCTGGCACTAGATTAGAGGGCTCTTGTGCTGAGGTTTTTGTTTTGTTGTTATTTTTTAATGTGAATGTTGAGGATTCATCCTTTCGTGACAAGCACTTTACTGGCTGAGCCATCTCTCCAGCTCTTCTTTGTTTATTTAATATTGAAATAAAATAATCGCTATCATCAAATTTGATAGAGTAAAAGAGTGCAGTGTTCTGTTCTTTCATGATGAGCAGGTGAAGCTCACATACATGAATATCATGGACCATGGTGATCACTAAATGGATTGCTACCAATACTTTATTTGCACTAACAACTGTAGATGTAACCAACCGTCTTATTAAATAAGAAACACAGAGCCAATGTAAAGATAAAAGCCCAAGAGGTCAGAGCTAAGAGCCTTACCCGCCTGCTTCAGCTAGCCTCTTCAGCCAAGAGACCTCTCCGAAAGGGAGCTACTTCCTGTCTGTTTGTCTTTATATAGTCCTCCTGTTCTGCCTTCTCATTGGTTGTAAACCCAACCACATGACTGCCTCATCACTGCTTGTCTGTACAGACCTCCAGACACACATTGGAGTGTGTGTCTCCAATGTGTCTGTATCCTTGAACACACAGAGATCTACCTAGCTCTGCCTACCAAGTGCTGAGATTAAAGTCGTGTGCCTCCTTCAGCAAATCCTACCGGCGTGCACCACCACAACCAGCTTTCGCTATGGCTTGCTAATAGCTTTGACCCCTAGGCAACTTTATTTATTAACATACAAATAAAATCACATTTCAGTGCAAATAAAATACCACTACAAACAACTGCCAACCTAATGGCACTGAACTGCTTCTGCAGTGCCAATTAAATGCAGTTTTGCCATTTCATCCCCTCTGTAAGAGGCAAAAAATTGTTTTACCTTTCAATGGGTAACCTTAACCTATTCACTTTCCTTGGCCTCGGCCATTTCACAAAGCTTTCTATCTTGTTGCAATGCTTTTCTAAAGAAACCTAGTTATTGCTTCTTTTCCCTAATTCCTCTAGGTGGTATTTGGTCTCCAAACACTCACTAGGACTTTAAGTGAATAGTCATCCAGTCCACAACAGGGAATACAGAAGTGAACCCTCTGGGTGTGCTGTTAGCGTCAGAGAGCCGAGGCAAACACTGCAGGTGCCCGTCTAGCCTCATGGTTCAAAGTTAAATATTCTGAGTACACAGCTAGTGTCATAGTATAAAAATGAACGCTCCAGGTACATGGTGAAAATCTGGGTGTACATCTAGCATCACGGTGCAGAGGTGAACACTCCAGGTGTGGAACAGAGTCACAGTCAGCTCCTGTTTCCTAGAACTCGTAGTTCTCTGAAATTCATGAAAATGTCTACTTCCTCAGATCTCCACATTCTTTTAATGATGTGTGTGTGTGTGTGTGTGTGTGTGTGTGTGTGTGTGTGTGTGTGCCCCATACGCTCGCGTGAATCTCGTATGATGTATAAATGTGCCTGTGTCAGTGTAGAGGCCAGAGGTCAATGTCAGGTGTCTTTATTGCTCTCTACCTTATTTTTTGAGACAGTCTCTCATTGAACCTTGGGCTTGACAAGTTAGCTGGACTGGCTGGTCAGCAAGCACCTGTGAACACACTGTCTGCCTCACAGTGTGGGGATTACAGGGATGAATCCCTGCCCCTGGCTCTTTAAATGGGTTTAAGAGACAGAAACACACATCCTCACGCTTGCACAGCAAGTACCTTACTCAATTAGCCTCCTCCTAGGCCATGTTTTTAAATCCTCATATTCAAAAAAGGAACATATATACAGAGCAGTAGAGGGAACGCAGACTTCTAGCTAGATGCAGTCACACCATGAGCCTTCCACGTTGTGTGTACAAAGGAATAGACTAATGGCCATCTCAGCGCTCACATTCATCAAGTCCTCCGGGTTCTTGTAGTCACTGTCAGGACCTCAGGCACCAAGGTTAACTTTTAAATTTAACTCGGTGGAATCAAATAATATTTAATTTATTGTAACTCCAGGAAGGGAAGGAGAAGACTAGTGTATTTTTCTCAGTTACCTGAAATAACCACTTAATCTATTAACTAATTGTTTTTTTATTTCCTCTTACACTCACCAATTACAGCCTGGCTGTATTGAATAATGACATTATTTTATTTGACTTTCAAGGGGACTTATTCTTTTAGCTTTATTTGGCCTTATTGTGCATACATTCTTTTCTTTATCATGAGAAAAAGAATGACATCCTGGGGTCAGGAGATTGTCCTCCTTCCGTGATGTGATATGGCTGAGAGTGAGCTCAACAACACATTCTCTTTAGTTACAGACAGACGGTCTTCCCAAACAGCCACCTGTTTTTATTTTCCTTTTATTTACTTCACTTAGGGAAAATGCACATTTAACAATACATGCGTGTTGTTGACGGTTTAGGATAGCATTATGATTTAGAGATGGAATGAAAATTACTCCCAACAGAGTTGGAGGAAGGCCCCTGGAGGCATCTTTTAAAGGATACATTTGGTTGCTGGTTTTCTCTCTCTTTCCTGGCTGCCATGACCTGAACAACTTTTCCTCAGCTCATCTTCCTTCCTTGGTGTTCTGCCTCACCACAGGCCACCAAGCTATGGTGCTGAGTGACAATAGAAGAAAACTTCTGGAACTGTGACCAAGTCAGTCCTCCCTTCTCTTAGTGGATCTGTATTTTACTATACAGTTGCTGATTACGTGCAACACATGAATCGTGTCTTCAGGGTTGTGTAATTTAAGGATTTGATATACACACTTAAAAACTGGATATTTCTAATGAACATGATATAAAATTTTAAAATTAATCTAGCAAGAGGATTTATACATTGCTAAAAAGGGACGGCAATTGAACGTTGACTATGCAACTTGACCATTTTTCAGGTGTTTTTTGTTGAATGTTCCGTTCTTAGGAATTAGGAATAGATAAAGACAGAAGTGGTTTCTGAGTAAAACTGAATTGAGTATGTGAGTGCTCCACTGGTTTGTAATCCTTGTCATTTCATCTGGGTCATAGGTAACCAGGTCATAGGTACAGCCCCAGCAAAGCAGTCAGTGAATGACTCTTCACTGGCCATTAAAGAAGGAAGCAAAACAATTTCAAACTTTCTATGTTGGTACAGAACAGTCCTACTAAAATCTTCCACCTGACCTCCCCTGAGAATGAAACACACATATGGTACTTAATCTGCTACTTCTGACTCCTGAGAGAGTGATTCTTACAGGCATGAGGTCTTGGGGAACCTCTTGTGCAAGGTCCCTGACCCCCTGACCTGTTATCATGCTTTTTGTTCCCACAACAGAATAACTGCAACTAAATAATTAATAAACAGAAATTATTTCCATGTTTTAGAGGCTTCAACGTTTTTGATGACCCTGGGAAACCTGCTCTTTAATGAGGGGAGACAGGGGAGTAGTGGATCTGGGGAAGAAAGGGGGTGGGAATGGGAGGAGTGGAGGGAACAGATGCTGCAGTCAGGATTTACTGTATGAGAAAAGATTGATGTGCAATGAGGCCTGCTCCCTGCTCCCAAATGGTACTATGTCACTGCAACCCTCGGGCCAGAGCCACATAGCTTCTCACATGGTAGAAGGCAAAACGGTAAGATGCTCTACTCAGCCTTGAGACCTTTGTAAATGTCCCAGTGATGTCATAGGGCAGAGTCTCCTGACTTAATCAACTCCCAAGGGGCACAGCCCTTAATGCAGAAATCCCCTCACTGACAACAGTCCGGCGTGTGAGTTTTCTTCTTCCTAATGCATTTTGTGGACATCGGTCCATCACAAGTCAAGGAGCATGTGGGTTACAGTGATTCAGCTTGCTTTTGCTTTAAGATGGGTTTCCCAAGGTAATAGCTACATGTGTGACGTAAGATATGTTCCCTCACAGTGGGCTCTTCAGAGTGCAAACTCCTCAAAGTACAGACACATCTGCATTGCTGGCCACTAAGTTTCAACCTGAGTATTGGAGAAAACATCTTCCAAGCCAATTACAGTGGTCCTTACTATGTGCCATTCTATCATGGCTCCCACCTTTTAAGTCCTTGCATAAATAGGTGTGATGGAGCCTGAGTACTCCCAGTGCCTGAGTTTATGTAAACTGGCATCTTCTCGGAAGTACACAGCTCCTGAGTTTTCAGACCTGGATTTATCATTTGTCCTTGCCATTGACCTCCAAATAACAAACGCATTTTTTGAGATAATTTGAGTAGAAATCCAAGGCTGTACCACTGAGCAAACCCATAACGTATCTCTGAGAGAGTTGCAATGATCAGACAGTTTAAATTTGGACATTTCGTCTTTGTACAATCTTAAGAACCATAGAGCCACCAGGGCGGGAATGGATCTGAGGTCACAGCATTGAATACTCAGTGCAGAACTTTACAGCTGAAGGGAAACCAAATCAAAGTGGAGAGGCAAACTTCAGAGTCACTGAACACAAAGCAGGTGACGTAAGTATCAGTCAAGTTCACCACAGCACAGACTTTCCCTCATTCAGACAAGAGTCTGGCTTTGTGAGTGCTTACCATAATAAAATTCCAGAATAAAAAGAGCCTGTCGGTGGTAACACACGTTACATGAAAGAGCTCCTGTGTGGATAGTATCTGCCATCAGTATAGTACATCTCTGAATGAAAACAGCTGGGAGAAGATGAAGAGTATGCCTGCACCTGGGGTGTTTGCTCTGGGTAAAAGAAATGTTCAGACACGAGCTCCTTCATTGTTTCGGTCCTTCTGGACGAACTGCACAGTTATTAACACACCTCTGTTTTAGCCCTCCGTGGATTTCTTTTTTTTTCTAAAAGTATTTGTATTTTTCACTAACCTAGTAAAGTTTACGCAGTTCATGGGATGATGTAAATGACCAGAAACTAATTTATAATTATAACATTTTTGTTGTAATGGGCAATTGTTTTTTTTTTTTAAAAAAAAAAAAAAAGCTTTTTAAAAAAATCCCTCTCATTAGTATCCGCCCCTTGTTTCTTAAGCAAGCTATTATTTCCTGTATTTATGCCTCTCGCACTGTGGGGGAGGGGAAGAGAACAGAAGCAGGCAGCAATAAATCATTTTCATTACGGAATGCTTCACCTGATGTGCATTCCGCCTTCGCAACAGCCGAAAGCTCCGGAAGGCGATGTGTGCGATTTCTTTGTTGTTTAGCAGTTAAATGTCCGTCAGGGAACTTCAGTGACTAAGGAACTGTTCTGGTAACCATCTAAAGACATTTTAGGATGGACCAAGACCTCCGACGGGTTTTCCATTCCTGTCTCGGCATTCCCTCCAGACCTTTGGCTTGTAGCCAATCTGTTCACCCCAGTGTCCGTGCACCCTTCTACTTAGCTGGGAGCCGCGCGAATCCCGTCTACTGAACTTGTCCCTTTGGAGATGCTGTCTGAATATCACACAACCACTCGCTCTGTGGCTTTTCGTCAGCCGCCATCCAAATCTAAGTTACCATAAGTCTCATGCATCTTTCAGAAGAAGTATTGATTTTCATAGGTGTAGTTTTAGATGATATTCTTCACAGCGTTCAATTTTGATTCAGTTTACATCAGGGTGAACTGTTCCGGGTATTAAGAAAGATAAAATTATTTGAATAGTAGCAAATTATGTGTAGCTAAATCTATCATGAGGTTATAGATAACTATTGATTCCTATGCGCGTTAGGGTTTTCTATTGCTGTGACAGGACACCATGGCCAAGGCAACTTATAAATGGAGCATTTAATTGAGCTGAAGGCTCCATCGGGTTAGAGTCCATGTTGGTGAAGCAAAGGGATGGTGGCAGGAGCAGCGGAGAGCTCACATCTTGATCTGCAAACAGGAAGCAGAGAACTGTGAACGGCTCTGGTCTTTTAAAACCTCAAGGTCCACCCCAGTGACACACCCCAGTCACACCTCTTAGTCCTTCAGAAACAGTGCCACCAACTGGAGAGACATGTGCCTATGGGGCCATTCTCATTCCTAAATCCGGTATTCCGTGTAATACAATTTCCCCCTCCCATACTACTGGAATCAAAATCGTATCCAGCATTGCATGAGTTCTTTTTCCAAAATTTATCCTCTAAAAAAGGTGATAGAAATATGAGAATGTATAGTCAGCAGGCCTCCATGTTTCTGCCTAGAAGTAGCTGTCCTTTTATTATTATCTCTTTCGCCTGAATGCTGCTTCAATCATTTTTATCTTTGGTTTTAAGTGTTTTGTGAAATTGCTAGTTTTTATAATATGTGAATGATACAACAGTACTTTAATCTTTAAAATGGCATTTTAATCATATTAGAAAAAAATGTGAAAAGTAATTTTTCAAAATTTGTAACTCCTTTCTCTCTCTCTCTCTCTCTCTCTCTCTCTATCTCTATCTCTCTATCTCTATCTCTCTCTCTCTGTCCCCCGCACACACTGCATCTGTGCTGAGGTTTCACCAATTGCAAGAACCTGGTGAAGATGTTTCTTATTTACATAAGATGCCTTACATGGAATAGTGACACTATTTTCATATAAGCAAAAAAAGACAAAGGAACTTCAGGCTCTGTCCTGAGCAAGTCCCCAAAGCTGCCCATGGCAGTTGTGGTCTCAGAAATACATTGCTGAGTTATACTGCAGCTAAGGGACTGATAGATAGCTTACCTCAGGTTGTGTGCCTCAGGAGCCATAAGCCTTGGGAGAGTGGGAAACAAAGTCCTGACTCTCCAAGGCAGCTCATCCCTATTACTTTTCCTTTGACTGTCAAGGCCAAGGCTGTTTTCAGGCATTGCATTTCCAGAATATTCTATAGTATCTCTCTGTACTAAATGAAGTAAACAAATGAAAAGACCAGTTCAAGGTCACCAAAGGAAGCTGTTCTGCAGGCATGAATAAGATATTTAACTTGTGGTGCCCTAAATTTATGTTCCCTTTATAAATTCTCCCTGAGAACACTCAGCTCTGAGTAGGATGTCTTTATCAAACCCCTCTTCTCAAGGCTCAGGGACCTACAGGGGAAGAAGAGTTGGCAAGATTGTAAGAGCCAGAGGTTACAAATGGCATGAAAGAAACAATATCTTCCAGACACAACAGAGCTGGTGCACATATGAACTCACAGAGACTGTGGTAGCGTGCACAAGCTCTGCATGGGTTCAAACCAGACAAAATCCCAGCTCTAAGAAGGGAACTGGACTCTAAGTCCCACCCCTAACTAAGTTATTATCCATTGATTCCTGATGGTGAAGATAAAATCAGTTTTCTCTGAGGGAACGTCACTGCCCCCATCAAATCTCCCTTGACTACAACTTTAAAGGTGATCCTTTTCTATCCAAATGCCACTATTGTTCCCCACCATCACTGCCATAGACAGCCATGCCTGTAGCCTGAAGGCTGTTCTGCCATAAAATTCCTCTTACTGTTTCTTCTAAAGCTAGCCTCCTTCGAAGTCTTAGGTCATAGTCAAAGTATAAACGAGTTCTGAGCAGAATGTTACAGGCTTGGCCTCTGTCTCAGATAGGGTTTCTATTGCTATAAAGAGACAGCATAACAATGACAACGCCTATAAAGAAAAAAATATTAATTGGGGTGGTTTACATTTTCAGAGGTTCAGTCCGTTATCATCACGGTGGGACATGGTGGCCAGCAGGCAGACATGGTGCTGGAGAAGGAGCTGAGAGTCCTACACCTTGACCCACAGGCAACAGGAAGTAGTCTGGGTATCACATTGTGTGAAGCTTGAGCAAAGGAGACCTCAAAGCCCACCCCCACAGAGACACACTTCCTCCAACGATGACAAATCTACTCCAACAAAGCCATACCTCCTAATATTGCCACCCCCTATAAGCTTATGGAAGTCAATTACATTCAAACTACTACATTCTACTCCCTGGCCCCTAAAAGCTTGTAACGATATCATAATGCAAAACGCATTTAGCCCAACATCAAAAGTCCCCCATAGTCTATCACAGTTTCAGCAATGTTTAAAAGTTCAAAGTCTCTTCTAAGATTCACGCAATCTCTTAACTGTAATCTCCTATAAAATAAAATAAAAAAACAGATCACATACTTCCAACATATAATGACATAGGGTATATGTTACCAGGAAAGAAGCATAATAAGGAAATACCGGACCAAAGCAAGACTGAAAACCAGCTAGGCAAACCCCAAACTCTGCATCTCCATGTCTAATATCAAAATACTCTTCAGATCTCCAACTCTTTCAGCTTTGTTGACTGCAACATACTTCTTTCCCTTGGGCTGTTTCCACTTTCTTTCCTCAGCAGGTATCCCACAGCTCTGGTATCTTGAAGTCTTGGGGTCTCCAAGGCAATCCAGGCTTTGACTTCACAGCTTCACACAATGGCTTTTCTAGGCCTCCATGCAGGGACACCTCTGAAATGCCTGGCATCAGCAGCTTTCCTTAGTTGTGGAGGCAAATTCTATAACCCCTTTCTTCTATTCTTAAAGCCAGAACCACATGACCAAAGCTACCAAGTTCTGCTGCCTACTGGGGCTGGAACATAGCTCCCTCTTTCAATTACATCTTCACCAACTTTCTGGTTTTGATGGTTTCCTTCACTGTCTAAACCTGCCTGTCCTGAAACCAGACCTGTAGACCAGTCTGGCCTCAAACTCAGAGATCCACCAACCTTTGCCTATGGATTGCTGCAATTAAAGGTGTGTACCACCACACCCAGCTCTAAGCTTTTCTTTAATTCCTTTTCACTAGTTGGAAACTTAGCTGTGTGGGATCTTGTCCTGAGGTAAACCACTTCTTTTTATTCCATTTCTTAATCTGTTTATCTCCTTGAACACGGGACTTAGCTCCATTCTACTTCCTGGTGCTCCCTTTCTCCTCAAATTGTACATTTTGTAATTTACCCTGCTCAGCTTGCTCCTTTTCATTATAAATCTTCATCAGAGTTAACATTAATAACCACATAACAGAGTCTATACTAGGCTGTTTTGAGATTTCCTCTGCTAACATAATTAATCCAAATCTCTTCAAATGTCATCATAGTATGCTAGCATTATTGGAAAACAGTGAAATTTCAACACTGATTTTAAAACTCTCATAAAATCAGAATAAATAAGTCTATTTTACTAGTTTTCTTCCTAATTGATATTGTGTTTTGTTTATACTAAGAAAATTATTGTCCAGAATTAGTAATTTAAATTGCATTAGTGTTTTGGAAGTATACTTGAAAGATCTTCCCTGTTTTCAGATCTTTTGATGAATAAAATACCACATAGCTAGAATATTCATTTCTTGATACATTGTAGATATGCAGACAGGTTCACAAGACCTTCACTGTGACTCACTGATGTCTGAAAACAGAGACAGACCCAAAAGATGGCTAAATGTTTCTATAGAAGACATGTATCTTACTAGGGGATTTCCCCCCTCTTTATAAAAGAACTATTTATAAACATTTAACTTAATTGGACTAAAATTTTCATCAAAAGATATGTATAGTTTATGAGATAATAATTGCTGGTATTTTATGGTTAGATTCCATTATGATTATATACAGGCTCTGTTTGTGGCATGTGTATGCTCATTATCCTGAATGTTAACAATCTGCTTAGTCAGCTTTTAGTTTTTGAATAGTGGTGTTATTTTATTAAATGGAGTACTATATTATACCACTAATGAAACATAAAAATTAAAGCATTATTTTCCAAACTGAAAAACTAAGAATATAAAACAACTTGTCTGTTATAATTGCCCCTTATATCTTTAAAACTGTGTTCTACTAGTTAAAAATTATTATGAGAAAAATCTAATTTAGTTCAAAATTTTAATTAACTTATTTTTAGTATATCCCATGTGACAATGTTCCTACAAGGGAAAAAAAAACCTATAAACCTTTCCCCCTCAAACTCACTGAGACAGCACCAGAGCTGGTACAGCTCATCAGTAAGGTGCTTGCCTAGCACATGCAAAGGACTGGGTTCCATTTCCAGAAATACAAAGTAAACAATTAAGAAGGGAATAATAATAATAATCATGTTGGAGGGTCAGTGGTAAACATAGGCATGAGAACAGGTCTTTACTGGATGAATCTTTCTGTCCCCTCCTCCACAGACATCTGAATTCTTCCATTGTCCTACTTGAAGACTTCCAGAGCCACAGGGATGTCCTGTACCTGTTCAGTTCTAATGTTTGTAGTGTGATTGACTAGAGACCATGGGAGATTTTTCTAGCTGATACAATCTTGGCCATTCTTGTTTATGGTGGATACAGGAGTTATACATTTGCAGAGATGTTCATGACTGCAAAATTAAAAGGTGAGAGTTATGGCTTTCAACTACACCATAATGAAAAACATTGTAAGGTAAAAACATTATCACCTGTGTGTTTTTTTAATAGCATTCAGCATCTTTTGCATGGAATGGTTAGAACATTACTGAATTCATGGGTCAATAATATTTGAATATATTAATTTAGCAGGGTACACAAATTTTGAAAATTCCAATTCAGTTTTTAATGATCTGTAGATACATCCTACAAACAGATTATTTTAATAGCTGGTTTCATGCATTCCCTGGAGAAGTATTTGTTTTCCTAGAAGGCAGATTTTTTTCAAGTCACTAAAATTAAATAGAATATTGTCCATTTAAGTCACTATTACCACCCTAAATGAGAGTACCTGACCGCATCTCTCAAAGAAGGGACAATTTGTTAGTTTTTCAAATTACCTTCTTCTGCCATTGCTACCAATCTTTATGATGTCTTTGTTCAAGGTATTCATGTTCTCCTAAGTGCTCAGAGCTTAGTGCTTATTGATGCTTCAACCCCCATAATCATTCCTCAAGTTCAGGAGCCACAGACAGGCCGGTGGTAATTCTGTCAGCTAAAGTCTTTGCTTCAAAATAAAAGCTCTTTATGTTCTTCTCTGTGGTCACACAGAACACCTTTATCCTTTCCTGTGACATTAGCAGTATTCCTCAACTAAAAAAACACACGTGACTTATTTCATGCCACCGCCCACCAGGGAACAAAAAGAAGCAGATAATTTTATGGTTTCCTCTAGCAATCATTTTTCCTCCCCTCTAACTTGCATCGTTAGTTTATACCAATGTCAGCACTACACGGTTAGATTGCTTGTCTGTGCCTTCCTGGGTGATTACTGGGCTGTGTGACCATAGGCTGGCTCTTCCCTCTGATTTATTTGATTTTTGGTATATGCCAATGGTATCCCTTTTTAAAAACATTCCTTTCATGGTAACAAGTTTGCTGATTACTATGATAATTTAATTTGTATTTACCACTGCCAGGTACTGTTTTTTGCTGGTGTGGTTAAGAACAAGACTAGGCCTCCTTCTCTGACTGTGTATTCATCTAACAGCATCTTATTCTAGAAGGAACTGTGACGTTTGGAAGAATAAAGTCAGGTAGAGTGAACTACATGTAAGGAAAAAGAGAAGTGATAGAGATGTGACCATGTGACAAAAGTGACATTTGTCACTGTCCTGGGCATCTCTGCCCTTTATCCACACAGCTCACCTCTACTTCTGGGCACAAAGGAGAACAGCCTTAACTGTCCTCCTGAACAGTGGGCATGGCCAAGAAGCTGAGCTCATACAGCTGATGAACACAGGGATGATGTCACACCCAGTTAGAAGGGTGCATGGTCCTCCTCTCTGACACTGTACAATGATTCTCAGATGCCTGTTCATCTGGGAGGGGTCTCCTTCAAGCTAAAGCATCTTGGAGAACAGGAGAGCACCTGTGGCAATGTTCACATACACAGACTCATGAGCAAACTTTTCATGTGTGAGAAATAAGTAATAAAACAGACTCCTAATGGAAGTGGTTACTTGTAATGGTTTGTTATCAAATGGTTTGTTACTAAATCAAAGCAGAGCTAGCTTCGGAAATACAAATGTGCCCATCATACACATGGCTAGACAATGTCTAGGGACCTAGCAAACTCCCTCAAGAGTGTAATTCATACGTGTTAAGGTTGTAAAGGAAATATTTCTCCCTAGAAGAGTTTGTACCCACTACACTAATATTGGCAAGAGAACCTACCAAGATTCTTACAAAAAAAAGGAACCAGGGCCACAGTGAACATGAAAAGTGATAAAAGCCATTCTGTTTTTATTCCCCTGCCAAAACTGTGCTAAACACTGTATTTAAGTGACTGTTTTACTCAATCCTCACAAAACAGGGTCCAAGAGCATGTGGTTACCGTCCACAATCTAAGGATCTGTAAAAGGAAGCTGAGACATGAAAGGCTTTGTTCAGAGTCAGACACCTAACGTGTGACTGAGCTTTACATTTTCTTTTCTTAAGATTTAAATGTCTGCCGGGCGGTGGTGGCGCACGCCTTTAATCCCAGCACTCAGGAGGCAGAGCCAGGTGGATCTCCGTGAGTTCGAGGCCAGCCTGGTCTCCAAAGCGAGTTCCAGGAAAGGCACAAAGCTACACAGAGAAACCCTGTCTCGAAAAACCAAAAAAAAAAAAAAAAAAAGATTTAAATGTCAAATTATATTCCTTTCTGTTTTGACCAGGAAAATATAAAATTGGAAAAGTTGGGTGCCAGTGAGATGGCTCAGTGGGTAAAGGCATGACTGCCAAATCTGAGGCCCTGAGTTTGATGCCTAGGAACCAGATGGTGAAGAGGGAAGTGATTCCTGTAAGCTGTCCTCTGACCATACACCTGCACATGCACAGGCACAGGCACAGACACAGACACACACACACACACACACACACATGCACATACACATGCACACACACATACACATATATAATACACACATGTACATGCACACATGAGGTGGGAAAGACAGACAGACATATACAGGAAAAAATATTACATCAATGACTCTCTCTCTTCCCTCCCTGTGTGTGTGTGTGTGTGTGTGTGTGTGTGTGTGTGTGTGTGTCTAATTTAGTGGACCAGAAACGTAAATATGAGTACTCCAAAGAGCCTTTACTCATGTTTAATGGGCTTAATTACCTGTTCCATGCTGGTCCATTGGTCTGTAGGAGAGATCCCTAGCTGTGTTAAAGTTGCAGTAAAATTCTTCCTTACTTATTTTTCTCTACCTTCTCATTAGTCTAAAATACTGTGAGAATTTTAAGAACTATATTTTATTCACTTTCAGACATATAATAAAATATCTAAAAATAACTACGGAATGAAAAATGCTACCAGAAGCTCCAGCCATAGCAACCCAGGTGTGAATCCAGACCCTTAGCCATACTGAGAGAAAAATGACACAAGGTATACAAAGTAAAAGGTTGACCTAAAGGATAGCACCAGCCATGGCCTTGTTCATTCTAATTCTTTCTTCTCATAACCTTTTCCTCAAGTCATCTCCTCCTATAGTTAGCTTGAATCCCAGAAAAATTCATGATACTTTTTTATTTGTTTGTTTGTTTGTTTGTTTGTTTTGTTTTTCGAGACAGGGTTTCTCTGTGTAGCTTTGTGCCTTTCCTGGATCTTGCTCTGTAGCCCAGGCTGGCCTCGGACTCATAGAGATCCGCCTGCCTCTGCCTCCCGAGTGCCGGGATTAAAGGCATGCACCACTGCCAGGATTCTTTAGTAAACACTTGAGGGCAAAGGACTGACCCACCCCTACCCCTGACCAATCAAAAGAAACCAAGCAGGAAAGATCACCCCTTAAAGAAAGCCAAGTATCAGGGGCCCCCGAGCAGCAACCTAGAGCACAGTGATCACCTCATGGCTGCCTGCTTACTCCTCTCAAGTAAAACCAACTCAGCTTCTACATATTTCCACACAGAACAGAACTGAGGGAATGATCCACTGGAACACGACCTGACCAGGATCACCGTGGTCAGCGATATCCACCCACCACTCCCTGTTTCACATTCTTATAAAACCCCCAGGTTCCTGCCAGTTGAAGGTGGACTCAGGTCACCAAGGCCCTTCATCTGTTTGAACGTGGCCCCACACTGATTACCTCCCTCTGTACCTGACACTGCTCACCTCTTTCTTTGCTGGAAGCCTTACCTGAAATTCAGAAATCAAAGTTATTCACACTTGTGACCAAACTGGGCAGAGAGTCACTCTACTTTCCACCACAGCGGAGTTATTGACCTAGCAGAACAGAAGCTAGGAAAACTACACAAGTTGTAGTCTGACTTTCTGTCTGTCTGTTTTATAATATCGTTTTATCTTTTGAAATTATAATTGTATCATCCCAGGCTTCACTTTCCTTCCTCCAACTTCTCCATGTACCTCATTGCGCTCTTTCTCAAATTCATGACCTCCTTTTTCAACATTGGGGTGTGTGTGTGTGTGTGTGTGTGTGTGTGTGTGTGTGTGTGTGTGCGTGCCATATACCACTTGTTCAGTCCATGTAACATTACTTTTGTGTGTACGATCTCAGGGTTGACTGCTTGTTTTTTGTTTTGTTGCAGGCTGCTGGTACCAGTGTTACGGTTTTCTGGGGGGCAAAAGGGTCCACTCTCACTGTCAGCGTGATATTCCAAACACAGAGCTAGACTTTGAAAAAGTCCGTCTCAAAAATCAAATATTAATTCTGAGAGCGCTCCACGGCAAATACAGACAGCTGAAACCGAAGTCATCAGGCTTCAACCACTTTCCAGTAGAAACCAGAATAAGTGACATTTTTGTTTGTTTTTTGTGAACATGATGGTAATTTTATTTCCTTATTTGACAAAGTAAAAGAGCTACTATAAAATACATCGGTAAACATGAAATACTCGAGTGACTCTGATAAACGTCCTAGGAAATAATGAGACCAGGAGGTGGAAAGGAGTGGAAAAATGTAAACGCACAGCCTCTCTCTCATTTCCTGAGGTGGAGAACATGACTGGTTCCCAGTCTTGTGACAACAATGAGGTTTTATAAGATAAATCCGGTGAGAGTAAGATCCAAAGACCTTTGTTAACCTGTGGCTACTCCTCAGGAGATTCCTCGATGATTTGCACTAAACACTCCCCCAATAGCTTGCCTCGTATGGCTCCACATGTGGCCTTTATAGAAAACACAAATGTCTCCTAAACAGAGCGCTTTGTTACTAGATGTGTGATTAACACATATCGTTTACCTCAGTCCCTATTATCTCACAGACAGAGACTCTGAGAATAAGAGTTTTAAAATAACTCCTCCAAGCATGCATGAATAGCAACCAACAAAAGCAATATTATAGTAATTTGGACCTGGACACAGGTGTGCCTCAAGGATAGTTCCAAATATCACCGACATTAAACAAACAGCTGGGTTTTCAGCCACTGTTAGCTGCTTGCCCCCATGGATTAGAGGCTGTGATGACTGTGACGTCATCTGAGATTGAGTCTGTGATGACTCTTGTGCATACAGTTAAACAGAACTAATTTAACAAAGGCAAGGAAGCCCTGTCATAGAGATATGGTTTTCAAGCTGGAGGGGTGAGTACTGTCTACCAATCGTAAGAGTAGTACAAGCAATGTTAGTGCCAACCACATCAATAACAAGCAACACTGTACACTGATTATCTGCCAGCACTTCCTTATTTCTTCTTTCAATAACACCCAACATGCCTGGGTTGCCAAGGAATCTTTAACTAAACCAAATCACTAAGAACATTAAGTAATGTAATTCATTATTCTCAGAATAATGCTAAAAGGCCCTGAGTAATACACACACACACACACACACACACACACACACACACACACACATTTACTTAGGGACGTTTGAGGATTTATAGAGTAAAAACACTTTGCCCTTGGGTCTCTCTACTGTACAAGTAATTTATGGGGCAGACATGAAATAGAGGTTGTTAAAGTAAAATTTGATAGCAAAGCTAAATAGTCCGGGGTGATTTTATTCAAGGTTTTCAATAAGAGACCGAACTAAAGTTTATCTAAAGAAGCAGAAAGGTTGCAAATGTTGGCATGAGGAAAAGAAAAGTACTAGGATGTTAAAGGATGGGTATGAGAGGTGTATCGATGGGAGGTGAAGGGCATGAGGCACATGGAGCCATTCCTGAGTGTACACTTGGTTGTCAGAGAATAGCCAGATGCATTTATTAATTGAGGACCAAAGAAGTCAGGTTCCTACTCTTCCTAAGAAAATGAGAGTTGTAATATAGATGGACCTATTGGGACTGGGCTGTACAACTCTGTTTTAATTGGTTATAATTTTCTATAATGGTCTCCATCTGTTTCAAGGAGACTTTTCCTTGATGAGGGGTAGGATTACCTGTGGGTGTGAAGACAAATGTTGCGGATGTAATTTAAGGATGACCTAATGGTCAGCCCTGAAAACATACATATAAGTCACATTATGTAGACTGAGCAGGTTGTGCTAATAAACCTAGGAATATATAGATATAGAGATAGAGAATACATATGTATAGACATGTACATACGTGTGGTGGTTTGAATACGAATGATTCACATAGACTCATATAACTGAATGCTGAGTCACCAGGGCAGGAACTAGAACTCTTTGATAGGATTAGAAGGATTAGGAGGTTTGGCCGTGTTGGAAGACTGTGTGTAACTGGAGGGTGGGCTTTGAGGCTTCAAAATCCCATGCCAAGCCCAGTCTCTCTTTCTCTTTCTGCTGTCTATGGATCAGGATGTAGAACTATCAACTACCTCCCTAGTACCATGTCTGCTTACATGCTGCCATGCCCCACACCACAATGATAATGGATTGTAAGCAAGCCACCAATTAAATGCTTTCTTTTATAAGAAGTGTACTGAAGTAAACATTAAACATACAGATCAAAGAAAAAATATTAAGAGCTGCAAAGGAGAAAGACCAAGTAACATATAAAGGCAAACCTATCAGAATAACACCAGACTTCTCAATAGAGACTATGCAAGCTAGAAGGTCCTGGACAAATGTTATGCAGACACTAAGAGACCACGGATGCCAACCTAGACTATTATACCCAGCAAAACTCTCAATCACCATAGGCGGAGTAAACAAAATATTCCATGATAAAACCAGATTTAATCAATACCTATCCACAAACCCAGCCTTACAGAAAGCACTAGAAGGAAAAA